>APFE031003861.1:0-23362 GCA_000404065.3 Pinus taeda | reverse complement strand
TAATAATAATAGTGGGCTTCTATGGGGCACAATAGTAAGAATATGGGCACTACATGGGTACATCAATATAATAAGTGGTTTGTACTAATAACAATAAGGGGTGACACTAGTAGTATAGGGGCCTAACATTGGCTCTGTTCTGCTCTGCTCAGCTCTACTGGCTCTGTTCTGCTTTGCTCAGCTCTGGTGACTCTGCTGGCTTTACTGGCTCTGCTCAGCTTAGCTCAGCTCTGTTGGCTCTGTTCTGCTCTGCTCAGCTCTGCTGGCTCTGCTCTGCTCAGCTCTGCTGGCTCTGCTCTGCTCTGCTCTGCTGGCTCTGCTCTGCTCTGCTCAGCTCTGCTAGCTCTGTTGGCTCTGCTCTGCTCTGCTAGCTCTGTTGGCTCTGCTCTGCTCTGCTCAGCTCTGTTGGCTTTGCTGACTCTACTTAGCTCTGCTCAGCTTAGCACTGCTGAACTATGAAGAAGAAGAATTGATCGAGAATGTCTCATACCATTCTCCATTGACCCGAAGTCAGTGTCAGAGTGCGTACCATTGGTCCCAGACCAGTCTCAACCGACCCAAAGTCAGCGTCATAGTGGGTACCACTCCTACCACTAGTCCCAAATCAATCATCCACTGACCCGAAGTCAATCTCAGAGTATGTACCACTGGTCCCATACCAGTCTCAACCAACCTGAAGTCAGCGTCATAGCAGGTACAACTCCTACCATTGGTCCCAGACCAGTATCATTGATCCCAAATCAATGAAGGTCATCCTAGCATAGGGAGTACGGTAGATACAGCGATGCGTCCATCGGTACTACTATGGTCCCTATCCTCATTTGCCTGCTCATTGATCAGAAGAGAGGTACTTCCCATAATTCACAAACTGCATGGGTAGGATGCCTCGACAGGAGAACTTAATCAATCTTGTCCTCACAGGAGAAATAATCATCCTGCTACATAATCGCCATGGAGAACACATCATCCAGACCTCACAAGAGAACTAATCATCCTGCTACATAGTCGTCATGGAGAACACATCATCCAGACCTCACAGGAGAACTAAGCATCCTGCTACACAGGAGACTGAATCATCCTGTCCCACAAGAGAGCAAATCATCTTGTTCACAGGAGAGCGAATCATCCTGTCCACAGGAGAGCGAATCATCCTGTCCCACAAGAGAGCGAATCATCTTGTCCCAATCTGCACCACCAGGGGAGGGTGAGTCACCTTGTGGTCGTATGTTGCTCTAGGAAGAACCGCAAGCCCCTAGAGCTCAATGTATGCAACATGCAGGACCCCTTTACAAGGGTCTCTCAATGACTCCAATTCGTTTGGGAAAATCACAAATTTGATCTTTTCCCCCGGGGCTCTGACAAAGTGTAGCGACCTATACATCATCTCAACGCGATGGAGCCTCCTTGCTCATCGACTTACCATATCCCAGATAAGGCAGCATCTAATGTCTATCTACTAGAGCAATCACTGAATACAAGATTCCTCAATAATCGAATCCCACCTCTGGTTGTCACAAAGAATCACAGTGGTATTCATCATGTGTACTCACTGAAGAGTTTCCACAACTAGGCAACTTCATATGAGGTCATACTCGTAGTTATGTATCCGGTCTCGGCGGTACTTATAACAACCGACTTCTGCTTCCTACTCATCCATTATATCGAAGCAGAATCCAAAGAGAACCAGCACTGAAAAGTGCTCTAGTGATCCTCCACACTACCTGCCCAATCAGCATTCGAATAATCATTCAGTTTTCATATTTCCGGCAGTGTATCTCAATCCATGAGAGATTGTGCCCAGAAGATATCTCAGAAGATTCTTAGCATCAATCCAGTGAGGCTCAACCAAATATGAGCTCACCATGCTAACTGCAAATCATATGTCCGAAATCAAACTCCCTCTTACTTCCGCAAATGAGAGGGTCTGCACCTGTCAGAAATAGTTTGTCCGCATAAGGTGCCAATATGAGAGGTCTATCATCCACAACCTTTGGGTAATGGTTTGGATTGGTTTCACTCCTAGTGAATCTCAACTTCAACAAACAGCTATCAGTCCTCTCATACTACGCCCGGGGTGTTTTGCTTCAAGCCATAGAGGGCTTTCTTCCACCTGTATACATGAGATTCCCTGTTCATGAATCTCAAACTCCACGGGTTGTTCCAAACCTGTGGACCTGCTACATGAGGGGAATGGTCCCCTTGTAAGATTTTCCTTCGGTACATCTCAGACATGTACATTCATTCTTTTTTTTTAATTCAGGCATCCCGGTCACCATCTGACTCACAGACCTCCAATGCTGAGTCAATGGTCATCATCCCCAGTGGACTTGATACAACCCTGAACTCTAAAACATCTTTGAAAAATCTATTTTCAAACACGTACCTTTCCATCGATGAGTGCCACCCTGAAACCTTAAACTTCCATTTCCGAGATGGACACCAGGTTCTTCTTGCGATTAGGGACATAAAAGTGATTCTAGGGTTCCTTGTTTTCTTTGAAGAGTCGACCATTTCCGATGACCTGCATTACCAGTCATTCCTTTGATCATTGAAGATGTCCTTGGAATGATTGTTATCTTCATCAAGAGATGTGTCTTTGCCATTCGGATGCTCCTTCGCATAATGGCCGAACTTATTGCAACCAAGGCATCCGCCTTTCTTTCCACCCTTAGATCCGAACTTCCCAATGAAGTGATCTTTAGATGGGCCATCAGAAACTTCCGCTACACCATTCTGATAATATGTTCTGCTTCGACTTCACCCTTTGTGAACTTAGAAGAGAGATGTGGAACCCATTGATCCTTGTCCCTATTGTCTTTGGTGATTGCTCTTTCACTCTTGCTTGGGCATTGTCTTCACCTCAGCTCTGATACCATGTTAATTTTAGGTATGTTCTATGCTTAGAGCAATTTATTTCAATTTTCACATTTAGCCAGATTAGCAATCACATCAGCATTAAAGTAAACTGCAGATAGAACATAAACATAAATCGCAGAAGACAAGCCAAGACAAGAGGACACAAGATGTGGAACTAGCCAGGGACAAACCCCAATGTGGGGTCTTTTATGTTTTTCAAAGTTCAGCAGAAAAAGAGAGAGAGAGAGTACATTTACAATAGAAGTCAACACTTTGACTTTAGTTATCCGTTGAAGACATATTGCTTCAATTGATTCTCTAAGGTGACTCCTTCACCCATCATAGTGTTGCATCTCGTCCATTTGTTGCACCTTACCGTGTAGTACCATCATGTTGCATCATGCATCATCATGTTGCTCATGATCTCATATATTACTAAGCTGCCCATACATCATGCAGCCCATGATCTCATCTATCATGCTGCCCATTCATCATGTTGCCCATGATCTCATACATCATGCTACCCATGCATCATCTTGCCCATGATCTCATCTATCATGCTGCCCATTCATCATGTTGCCCATGATCTCATCAATCACGCTGCCCATGATCTCATACATCATGCTGCCCATGATCTCATCTATCATGTTGCCCATGATCTCATACATCATGCTGTCCATGATCTCATCTATCATGCTGCCCATTCATCATGTTGCCCATGATCTCATACATCATGTTGCCCATGCATCATGTTGCCAATGATCTCATCTATCATGTTGTCCATTCATCATGCTGCATTATGCTCCTCATGATCTCATTTATCATCAGCTGCATCACTGTCCTTCTGTTACTTCATTATACAGCCATATGCATATCATCCTTAGTTGCTTGCTATGGCTTGCAGCCTAGCAAAGCAGCTAGGCTATAATTCCTGAATCCTCCATACTGTCCCATTATTTGTTGTGTATAGGGTTTGTTGTGTTAACAGTCACCTTGTATAACGTATCAGTGTTGCGTATTAGGTGTCTCCATTGACAGCGTTTAGGGCTGCTTAGACAGTGTATTATTGCCTTCACTAATGACTGTGCTTAGGGCTGTTTGAATAGTGTATGAGTGCCTCCCTTGACTGCATTCAGGGTTATTCCTTTTGACTGCGTGTTAGGGTATCATTAAGACCGTAGCTAGGACTTTAGATAACTGCGGCTTCTTCCATACTTGACTGTGGTTATGACTGCGGCTAGGTCTCCATGAACAGCGTATTATATTTCTTCATGAACAGCGTATTGATTGACTGTGGTTCCATATATTTTTGACTGCGACTACTTCTATCCCTGTGGCTTCATATACCTGCTCCTTAATTCGTAGATGAATACATCTCCATTGCCTGTGGATTCATGACTGCGTGCTCCATTAGGGCATCATCATACTAGGCCAGCGTAATCCATAGTGTATGTCCTTCTCCAAAAACCCCCAAGACATGGAGAGGAGATCACTTGAAAAGAGTTTCCAAATGACTTCAAATCCTCTTCTATTTATACTGAAATGTAGATGATGAATAGACACGTCTATTGGGCTTCTGAGCCTACTCAAATAGCTGGTCAGCTTGATAATAATTCCATAATCAAAATAAATTCATATCTCCATAAAAACTTATCGGAATCGGATGATCTTTAGATCAATCCTACACCTCTTGACGAGAGGGATCCAATAAAAATATCAGTTGCCACAAATAAGCTGACCCACATGGAGTTTGGCCCTAATTGCCAATTTTAACAAAACTGCTTATGAATCTATTCAAGAAAAGGATGGAAGCGACCAATATTTTGTGTGATAATCAGAGTTGCATCAAGCTCTCTGAGAATCCAGTTTTTCATGATCAGTCGAAGCACATTGACATCAGGTGTCACTTTATCAGAGAATGTGTCCAACGAGGGGCAGTATAGTTAAGGTACACCCCGACAGGAGAACAGGTGGCAAGCATTCTCACCAAGGCTCTAGGAAGAACAAAGTTTATTTATTTCAGGGAGAAGATGGGGATGGTTAAGAATCCGTTTCAATAGAAGAAGCAAATAGTAAAGGGAGTTGCAGTGCAGCAATTAGCAGTGGTAGTGCTATAGGCAGCATGATGCAGCATATTCAAAGGGAGTTGCAGTACAGATGTAGCAGTGACAGTTCCAGTGTCATGGGCAATAGTACATGTTGTAGCAGCATAGTAGATGAGGGGCAGTAAGCCGAACATTAGCAGCGCAGAGGACCGATGTCGTCAATCAGTGTGATGCTTCTATTGAGAAACATTGCTAGAGCATGTTCCTCGCTAAGAGGGAGTGCTGATTTTGGGTCACATCAAATATGATCTAGCTTCGAAATTTTGTGGAGGGGCTAAAATACATGAGATCTCCAAGACCCATAAATCGTTTGAAGAAATTCCACCCGAAATATGAGTTATTAAAATAATTAATATTTTTAATGGGGTTCCTAAGTTTAAACTTAGGAAAAAAAAATTATTAATGAGTATTAATAAAGATATGGGTGAGAAGCTTCTAAGAGACGAGTATAAAGTCTGTTTTAATCTTAGCTGTTGATTAAGGACTTAATCTCGGCCTTTGATTCATCAACAAGAAAAGTATAAGAGAAGAATTAAGAGTCATTTGGAGACACACAAGGCAAATACTCAATAACCCGAGGGAAATTGATTCTTAAGGAGGAGTTCGATTTCAGAGGGAGAGTTGTAGGTTGAAGGAAGAGGAGGGCATCAGCATCAATCAAAGACTAAGGAGGAGGTTACACAAAGCATCTTAGAGACAGCGCAGAGGGAAGATCAAAGAGACAAGGAAGCTGAAGATGCAGTCCTCAGGCAGGCCTCACTTAGAAGTAACGCAGAGAAGGACAAAGGGTCTCCGGGGTGTCAAAACATCTCCAAGTAGAGGAAAATTGTCTCAGGTGTTTCTCTCAGAAGTGTCTCAATATTTTGTAGAATCCTTCTTTGTAAAGATATTGTTGTTGAAGATTAATAAATAAACCATCATCTCTTGCACCGATTTTCCCACATTGGGTTTTTCCGGCGACAATTGTCCAAAAATAACTGTGTTGATGTGATTGATTCTTGTGCTTGTATATCACTGTTATTTTCTCTATGCTATTATGTGATAGCTACATTAGAATTTATTTTAATGTTTACTAAAGGGTTTTGTAAATAACTTATTGTGGAAGATAAGTAGGAAAAATAAATTAGCTAATGCAGTAGAATTTCCTGTGAGAAATTTTCACATGAACCTAGTTACACTTTCTTCAACACTCCCTCTTAACTAGGGAGGTATTCATAAATCATTACAAGGTGTTTGGCCATTTTCAATCTGAAGAATTCACATAAGAGAAATCGGATTGGCAATCCATCTGTTATAGAATCATAGTAACCAACATTGTTTCCCCACCAAGGTCTTGACTGACAGCTCTACCTCTCAATAGATCAGAGCACAATGTTGGCGAGACCAATCACTATAGACACCTTCATCATTGTCTCTCAAGGTACATACCCACCCAAGTGTTCACTGAGTATGACCTTCTAGGACTATTCTTATCTTAGGTTCCCAGTCCTCAAAGAATATCGGTCCTCTTGCCTACTCTTATCTTGGATGCCCTACACATCCTCAAAGAGCATCAGATGCCAGAGGATTACCCAATCCTTCCATTCTTTCTTCCCAAGTGAAGACAAGAAAGTTGTGTCTATATCTCCCTCTCAACTAGGGAAGATATTCCCATTCCTATGAAGGAATGTACCCAAGCTCCCTCTGACTAGGAACTTGCCCAAGCTCCCTCTTAATTAGGGACTTGTCAGAGCTCCCTCTCAACTAGGGACTCTCGTTGTTCATCAACAACTTCTTCTTGTGGGTTCTTCAGTTGCTTGATCACTTTCTTTCCTTGATGTCATGAAATTCAGTCGAGCTTCTTCTTTGTAGGGCATCAACCATTAATCACTTTCCTTCTTGGTTTGTCATGTCATTCCTTTCTCCATGGAAAGTGGCCTTCTTGATACATATCTGGAACCTTCGTCATATAGCTACTTCTTTCTCATCATGCTTCTTTCTGGAATTTCCATCCACCACATGAATGCTAGTTGTACTTATACTTACAACTTTTGTTTCAGTAGCCCTGCATGAACCTATCTAGATATTATTCAAGAAATCAAAGCATAGCATTTAATCAAATAGTACCTTACAAGATGGCTTTCTATCATGACATCTTGTTGGCTTGAATCATCAACATCATGTATTTTCAAATCTCCAAGGCCTTTACAGGTGTCAAGGGTCCTTTGATCTTTTTCTTCCTTTGTCAGAATTCTAGTGCCTTCCTTCTGGGAGATGCCTTCCACAAATCCGTCGGATGTTGATTCCTAGGGTCCATGGTGTCCTTTTATCCCTGATCTCTTTTCTCATATATTTCTTTATAGGTTTCTTAGTCAACCTCCTCTGTAATGTCCCTTCCTAAATTATTTTGTAACAAGATTAATTTCTACATTTTGGGGCCGATTTTGGAGGTGATGGGGCCCATTCGATTTTAATAGGAGGCTAGATTTAGTAGAAGTTATTTCGATGTGGTTAGTTTGTACGTGGGGGCCACCCACACTAGGAGAATACACATTCCCTATTTCGATTTGCATGGAGGTGAAATCGATGGTTAAGTGAGGGACCCACGATGGAGGGAAAATGGAGGGAAAAGTGCTCCACGAAATCTATATAAAGCAACTCTCCTCATTTCAACATCTTATCTTTTGACATATTGAACTCAATCTTAGTTGCTCGAGCTGCTTAGCCAGGTTACTGTGTTGTTTAGCACACAAGTGTCTCCGAGCAGAGATCTCAACCCTTACTTCGGTGGACTCTGAGTGCCATCCCTAGGAAGGAGTTCTTCTTCATCTTAGTTCGTAGCAGCAACAGGGAGACGAGTTACAGCAACTGTAAGTCGAGTACCAGCAGCAAGGGGAGTTACAGCAGCGCAGGGATTGCGCAGTAACAGCGTGAGGCACTCCGGGAAGTTGGGGAGACAGGAGCATCCTTTCATCATTTTCAGGAGTATAGAAGGCAGCTACAGACAAGAGGGCCATCCTACACGCAACTCTCATTTCATCACACATAGGACTGCTTCATCTCCTCCATGATTGCACAGTCATTGGAGTGAAACTCTTTGGGGTAACACCATCAGGGGGAGTTCGGAGTTGGGGTGCTGGGAGATCATTTGGAAGGCCATTTGAGGAGGATTTCTAGAATTGGGAGGAGGATTGCTAGAGTTGGGAGAGCAGAGATTGACAGGATCAGTCACAGCAACAAAATTCGAAATTGGAGGAGGGCCAAGCTGTGAAGGGTCATATTGTTGAAGGTTGGAACCAAGGGAAACCCTTTCTGGGTTTTTCTGGGTTTTGGGCAAGGATCACACTCCTAATTCTATAGAATTTTCTGGGAAGATCTGAGGGGTCAAACAGAGGTCCCAACTCAGCTAGCAGCTAGAGGAGCCAAGGGGAATTTGGGCCAACATTCTGAGGTCAACATCTGGCCAATTCTTCCGTGGGTTATTCTGGGTATTTGGTGGAGAGGTTGGGGTTAATTTCCCGAAATTTTTTGAGCACCATAAATGGGGTTTCCATCAATGTCTTTGCAGTAGACAGCACAATTTCACAAGGGCAGCGCAGAGCATCATTACAACAGTTATTTGTACCATCTAGGCTTGACATATTACCACCTAGGCTTGATCACGCTTGCCATTGAGGCAAGCCTAGGTGCACCACTTCCACATTATTGGACTTTCCTCCCAAATTATAATAAAATGGCTTAATTGTTGGTTATTCCTAGACTTTTTATGGGTGTGCACTGAATGTTTCAATTTTACGGTGTTGTTTTTATTGTTTGCTTTGCATAGCACTATTTTTCCTAGTTTGGAACATTACATCCTCATACTTCTTATAAGGAAATATCTCATGTTGACCTTTATCAGTGTGTGAATCATGCCTTTGAGCATATTCTTGATGAAATAGATCTTCCCTATTCTTGACCATGCTTTTAGAGCCATTCCCCATGCTCATTGCCACATATGATGACATGACTTTTAAACTGAAAACATAGATGCCTACATACCTCATCTTAGTTCTTTCCTTGATCATCTCAGCTTCCTTTGACAGCTTCCTAGATTGAGATTACCTCAATCCCCTGTGCTTTGCTACATCTTTCCTTACCTGCATATCATCCTTTCTTGAATCCCCACAAGTGGAATTCCTATCAAGACATCTGCTTTTCCTGAAAGTCATGAACTTTCTATTGAAGATCCCACCGAAGGATCCTAGTAGTCCTCATCCTGCAAATGCTCCTTTCAACTGATGATAGTGGCCTTCCAAGATGATTCTTCTTGATCATGATCATTCCTTTATGCCTTGATGTGGTTATCCAATGGCTACATCCTTCCTACATGAATATCTTTATCTAAGCTATCTCTACATAATGCTCCTATATTCCTGAAGATGCCATTCTCATAAATCATGCATTCTTTCCTACTGCTACATGTTCCTATGATACCCAAAACTTTAAAGAAGACTTATGTGAAGAAGTTGATTTCAATCATAGTAGAGATTTGGAGGGTCTTCCTTCTTCTACTTCTTATCTTCTTCTTTCACTTCTTGGATAATGTGGGCTTCTTCTCGTTTCCTCTTATTATTGTCCTTCTTGACTTAGGAAAATCCCTCTTATAATGTCCATACTCTTGGCAGCCAAAGCATTGGACTTTGGACATATCTCTTTTACCCTTTCTTTGTGGACAAATCTTACCAAATTTCCCTTTTCTCTTGGCCATAGCAACAAATGCTTGCTCCTTTGATCGCACATCATCTTTGCCTTTGAGTCTAGTTTCCTCAATCTTGCACAGAGACCAAAGTTCATTCAACGGAGTGGCTTCCTTCTTGGCATATATACTTGATGTGAAGTTGCCCATTCCTCAAGTAATGCATTGAGCACTATAGTTGTCATCTCTCTGTTTGACATAACTTCTCCCAGTTTTTGCAGTTGGTCTCTCATCTCAGAGACCTTCATGAAGTAGGGAGTTATTCCATCTTCCTTGGATATCTTCATTTTATATAACTCATTACGCAATGATATCACTTCTCCGGTTGTACTAACTGAGAATAGCTCCACCAGCTTATCATAGATTTCTTTAGATGTTTCAAGTTTGGAGACACAAGGAATGAGAGGGTCCTTGATGGATTCTATCTGAATCCTTTGAGCCCTTGTTTCATTCGTATTATACTTTGCTAGGGCTTGAGTTTGTTCTTTAGCAAGAACAATGACACTCCCTTTGACATAGTCGAGAAGTTCATTCTCTTTGAGAAGTAGATCAGTCCTCTTTTTCCATGCAAGGAAATTAGTAGTCCCAACCAATTTGTTGCTTTCCTTGCAAAACGACATTTTTATTGTTTCGGAGGAGGGTATAAAAATACTTACTTGAGAGTGTTAGAGATCTTGCTGCTTCCTTGAAGATTTTGATGATTTGATTTCTCGGATCTTGGAGTTCTTCAAGATGCTTTCTTGAAGGTGCCTTGTGAGAGATTGCTTGGTGATGAAAACTTCCCAATGTGTACATGAGGCTTGATCTAGAGTGCTTTCCTTTTGAAGATGAGGAACCTTTGATGGAGACTCTTCTTGGATGAACCTTCTTGTAGATGTCTTTAGATGGAAGGTTTTCTTCTTTCTTTGTTCCCAAGATGATAGTCCTTCTTGATGGATATAGGAGAGGAGATGGTAATTCTCCTTGTCTTTGATGGATCTAGAAGCCTTGCTTGTAGATCTGATGCTTCAACCTTTGTGTGCCCTTGCTTCTTGATCTTGATGCTTCAATCTTCTATGTGTTCTTGAGATGCCCTTCCTTGATGATTCACCTTAGCTCTAATACCATGTTGAAGAATCTCGAGCATCTATGTATAGTGAGATTCTTCTAACGATGATGACAATTTGTGAAGTACTTTTTACTTTTCTTATTGACACAATCTTCTCTTATTATTATTAGTGTGAGTTTTCTTACTTCATCAAACAGTTACCAAAAACAAAAGAGACGAGAACACAAGATGTTGGCTCTCAGCCAGGGCAAAACCTCTCTCTCCTAGAGAGGAAAACCCTTCTGCAAATTTCTCTTATTGAAGCTTCAATTGACAAATGCCAAACCCTAGACCCTTGACAAGAAGATCCTCCAAGCACAAGTCAAGCCCTCCCTTCTGATATGAGATCACTTCTTTAGAATTTTGTCCTCCTCCTTCCAGCAACTGATAACATTACTGCAGCAACTCTAGATTGTATGCCCTAGAAGAAACCTTCTTCTTTTCTTCCTTCACTTGAGATGATGACTTTCTTTACAAGGAAAAGGACCTTATTCTTAAACCAATCAAGCTCTTTTCTCTGATGTAGTTACAGATCTCGGACAACAACAGTATGACCCTTATTCTTCGCACGTGTGAGAGGATACCTTCAATAATTGTTATTTAGTTTGCTTTCTTTCCTTCGCTTGAGTTGTCTCTTCCTTCGCTTGAGTTGTCTCTTCCTTCGCTTTGAATAAGAGGCCTAATTGACCCACTTTTCCAACCCAAACAAGTCTCTTTGTATGACTGTCCTAGTAGGTCTGTTATAGCAGCAGAATGAGCCTCTTTTATTTGCACATGTGACTGTAATTAGGCCTTGCAAACTCAGCCTTCTATTCCTCCTTCTTCGCTGCAATAGACACACCTTCTTTTGTCCTTTTGTACCCTTTACTAACCCTGCTTCTTTGCTAATTTCACCGATGACTTGCTGCTCCTTAGGTGAGGATGAATGGCTCTATATATAGGAGTCTGTCCCTCCTTTTGAGCCGACTTGATCACTTTAGGCCGACTTAACGAGGAAGCTTATGACTTTGCTTGGAGGTCATTCCTTGACTCTAATACATAAATTTACATGGTGTAACATGCCCATAAGGGTCTTCAACAATTACATTAACTCTTTGACTTTCCTATAGCACTTCAACATGTGCTAGACCTATGCAATGAGCAAGAAACTCATTGACAAAAGTAATAATTCTTTTCTTTTACAAGTACAAAGATCAAAATTACATTTATGAACACTGAACCTAGTTACACTTTCTTCAACACATCTTGGATTTGACATTACTTCTTGTATGAGAGGTTGAGAACCCAGTTCTCTACTTCATGGGTAGCCCCAGGACAGAAACTCTCTAGTGATTTTGGTGAGACTCGATGTAAACACACCTCATCTCATTGATGGATTCAGCGAGAGTTCACACGTGCAATGATTGATCTCAGTTCAGTTTTGGAAGGCCGGTGCAGCATTGGAGTAGATTTGTTGAGGCCAGCTTTCATCTCAGCTATATTGGTTGTATTTGCATGTAACCCAGTTTATCTATCATAATAAAAGCAATAATTATTTTCTGATTATCATGTTATGAAATTGCATGCACTCTATCTGTTATCTTTTACATGGAAATCTTCTGTTAATAGAATGTTGATTTTACGGTGAAATTTTGTGTTGAGTAAATTGTTGCATAATTAGCGTAATATCTCATTTGGGACACTACATTCACTTTGATGTTTGTGGTTTTATGGCTACAAAATCTCTTGGAGGTCATCTATACTATGTGACTTCCATTGATGACCACTCAAGAAAGACTTGGATTTATTTACTTAAGTCCAAGGATGAAGTATTTGATAAATTTCAAGAATTCAAAGCAGAAGTGGAGAATGTTACAGAAAGGAAGATAAAAATTCTAAGATCTAACAATGGAGGGGAATACACATCAAAAAACTCATAGCTCTCTGTAAGGAGGTTGGAAATAAGAGGGAGTTGATAGTTCCCTACAACCTTGAACAAAATGGAGTAGCAGAAAGGAACAATCGTACAATTGAAGAAAGCATTAGAGCTATGTTACATGATCAAGACTTGCCTTAATTCTTGTGGGGTGAAGCATCTAAAACAACAATCTATATTCAAAATTGAAGTCCTCATAAGATACTTGACAACATGACTCTTGAAGAAGCGTTTATCGGAAGAAAACCTAGTGTAGATCAACTTTGAATATTTGGCTGCCCTGTCTACATTCACATTCCAAAAGATAAAAGGAAGAAATTGGATCCTACAAGCATCAAGGACATATTTGTTGGCTATAGTAACTCGTCAAAGGCATATAGGATCTACATCAAGGAAGGACACTGAATTGAAGTAGAGATGTGATTTTTTATGAAAACATTGCCTACAAGAAGTCTAAATATCTCTTGATTGAGACTGATGATGAAGAACTATCTATATTTGAAGAAAGTCCGAAAGAAGAAGATACTATACCTAATCATGAAGAAGAAGGTCCCAGTGTACATGTGCAACAAGTCATAATACCTTAAACTTGTAAGAGACCTGCCTAGTTAACGTCAACTCTTCAAGAAGCAGAAGGACATGTTGTAGCTAAAGGAACATTCAAAGAAAGTAAAAAGCCTAAAAGATATTCAGGGCATGCAACGTATAAGACAAAATTGATTGACGCAGAACCATCCTCTTTTGAAGAAGTTGTCAAACATAAAGAATGGAAAGATGCCATGAAAGAAGAATATCAATCTATAATGAAAAAAGGAGTTGGGAAAATCGTTCTTAGGCCGAATGACAAATCTGTTGTGACATCCAAATGGCTCTACAAGATTAAGCATGCAGCAGATGGAAGCATTGACAAGTACAAAGCAAGGTTTGTGGCTAGGGGTTTCTCTCAAAAAGAAGGCATCGATTACGAAGAAACATTTGCACCTATTGCAAGATACACATCAATAAGATCGTTACACTCTTTTGGCAACAACTATGGGATGGAACATCCACCAAATGGATGTGAAGACAACATTCCTGAATGGCACCACTGATGAAGAAGTATATATTGAACAACCCTTGTGTTAAAATTGGCAACTAGGGCCAAACTCCATGTGGGTCAGCTTATTTATGGCAGCTGATATTTCTATTGGATCCCTCTCATCGAGAGTTGTAGGATTGATCTAAAGATCATCCGATTCCGATAAGTATTTATGGAGATATGAATTTATTTTGATTATGGCATTATTGTCAAGTCGGCCAGCAACTTGAGTAGGCTCAGAAGCCCAATAGACGTGTCTATTCATCATCTACGTTTTTAGCATAAATTGGTGAGGACTTGAAGTCATTTGAGGGACACATTCTTGAGGTGATCTCCTCCTCTCCACGTCTTGGGTTTTTGGAGTAGGAGAGAGACACCAAGAGTGATACGCTGGCCTACAAGTCTTGGAGGAGAAGGTATTAAACACAGTGGAGGAAAAGGTATTAAACGCAACCCTAAATTACAGTCATGTGATGCCCTAATCCAACATAGGTCATGAAGATCTATCCGCAAGCTTATGAGGATGCAAATAGAGACATTATACGTTGGACCTTATACGTTGTTCATGGACACCCTATGCGCAATCATGGAAACATTCATACATATACAATTCAGACATCTTTGCAGTGATGAGGATCTCGGATGCCTCTGAAATAAAGAGCAGCTACAGGATGAATGTCGAAACTCTGTCCACTAGTCAAAATCCCACGCAGTCAATGAAGAAGTTGCAGTCATAACCGCAGTCCAGTATGGAAGAGGAGCTGCAGGCTTATGAAGATCTAAACGCAGTCAATGGGTCAAGACAACAAGACCTGTTCACGCATCTGAATCCCGCATTCCTCTCTGCCATTCCATGTGAAGTTTGAGTATACGCTATACAGGTTTAAGTGTACGCTATACAGGTATGACAAAACTCATTTATAACCAAAGTAGCCGCAGAAGCCATAGTGACTGAAGAAGTCGCAATCAAGACATAGGAAGTCACGGTCAAGGAGAGGGTAGCCACAGTGATAAGGGTAATTAGGCCGCAGGAAGGAACTATTGTAGCCGCAATCTATGCATATAGATCTCGGTGGTATCCCTATGGCAGTTTAGAAGTAATAAACAACAGTAACTCAGATTCAACAATGAAAATTACGTTGGGTGTCGTCTCAGTCTCACATATGTATATGTAGTTGTCTTAGCATAATGGCCAGCAGTGGTTAGGGTTTGAAACAAAAGGACAGATCACTATGATTTCATAATATATCTCGTTGCAGTCTTATGACAGTTATAAGATCTTTACTTGATCTCGATATAACTCTCATATCTCAGTGAATGGTAGTATTAAAGATGATCTCACAAGCTTGATCTCAATGGCACTAATGTGAATCATGATGTTCTCAGCGGAAGGCATGATGATGAATGATGCACATTAGCAAGGGCAGCATGATGATGCATGAATGATGCACATTAGCAAGGGCAGCATGATGATACATGAATGATGCACATTAGCAAGGGCAGCATGAATGATGCACATTAGCAAGGGCAGCATGATGATGAGAGCAGGAGCAGCTCAATCATCAAGGTTCAACACATGTGACAGTACAAGATGGTGTCACACAGTTATGTGCAACAAATGGACGAAAGGCAACACTTTGATAGGTAAAGCCGTCACCTTGGAGAATCAGTTGAAGCAGAATGTCTTCAACTGATCTCATCGTTATAGGAGATGATCTATGCTCAGATCTAGATAAGTCAAAGTGTTAACTTCTCTTGTAAATGTATTATCTCTCTCTCTGTTGAACTTTGAAGAACATAAAAGAAGAATGATCAAGGGTTTCCCCACAATGAGTTTGTCCCTGGCTGGGACCACATATTGTGTCCTCTTGTCTTGGCTTGTCTTCTGCAATTTATATTTATGTTCTAACTGCAGTTTACTTTAATGTTGATGTGATTGCTAAAGATATTGAACTAACTGGGAAAATTTAAATAAATTGCTCTCGCATAGAACATACCTAAACTTAACACCTTGGGATTCAAAGTACATAGTAAAGATACTCACATCTGCAGGCTGAAGAAAGCAATTTATGGCCTCAAGCAAGCCCCAAGGGCTTTGTATGCTAGGATGGATATATATCTACAAAGAATGGGTTTTTCAAAGAGTTCTATAGATCCAAATCTTTATATCAAAGTAGTGAAGGGTGAACCAATGATCATTCTTCTATATGTGGATGACCTTCTCATAATAGGTGTGGAAAGTCCTATACAAGAATGCAAGAAACAAATGGCAACAGAATTCGATATGAAGGATCTAGGGCTCATACATTATTACTTGGGTTGGAAGTTTGGCAAAATCCTGGTGAAGTGTATCTAGGTCAAGGAAAGTATGTAATTAAGATGCTACAAAAGTTTGGCATGATGGATAGCAAACCAATGACAACTCCCATGGTCACAAATTTGAAGAGACTGAGAAGTTCATAATCAAACACTGTGGATCCTACAAGTTATAGATAATAGGTTGGCTCTCTAATGTATCTTGTGAATACACATCCAAATATTTGTTTTGCAGTGAATATTCTTAGTCAATTTCAGATGGAGCCAAAACATGACCACTAGATAGCAGCCAAGCATAAATTGAGATACCTACGAGGGCCAATACATTACTGCCTAAAGTATGATGGAAAGAACAATATCCCACTAATGGGATATACTGATTCAGATTGGGGACGTAGCGAGTCAGATGGAAGAAGCACTACCAAAGGATGTTTTAGCTTTGGATCCTCTATGATCTCATGGATGAGAAGAAAGCAAGAATCAGTTGCATTAAGTAGTGTTGAAGCAGAATACATTACAACATGTGAAGTTACTAGAGAAGTTGTCTGGTTAAGGAAGTCGTTATCCAATTTGTTTGAAAGACCGATGGACCCTACAATTATACATTGTGACAACACCAGTTGCATAAGGTTGTCTGAAGACCCCATATTCCATGCAAAGACAAATCACTAAACAACAAGTATCATTACATATGAAAATTGGTGCAATATGAGGTGGTGCAGCTACAGTGTATCTCCACCAATGAGCAGGTAGTTGATATTTTGACAAAATATCTTCCTAATAAGAAGCTTGTGTATCTGAAAAACAAGCTTGGACTAGTTGATATCTCCTCCCTAGTTGAGAGGGGGAGATAGACACATCATTCTTGTCTTCACATTATGAAGAAAGAATGGAGGATTGGGTAAACATCCGGATTCCAATACGCTTTGAGGATATGGTAGGCCATCCAATAGGTGAGAGTGATCGAAGAGGAGATTCCATGAGGACGTGTAAATCCAAGTTGGGAATGGTCTTAGAAGGACATACCTTGAACATCCAGATGGGGTATGTGCCTTGAGAGACAATGATGATGGTGTCTATAAGCCATTGTCTCCCCAGCATTGGGTGAAAATTCCAAACTGGAATCCTATTGCAACAACTGGAAATCCTTCTCCTAATTGTTAATTTTATTTAACAATTTATTTGTTGTTTGCTACAACAAATACTGAATAAATCACACTACAACCTTCACAAATAAAATACTGCAGAAAAATAATGCGTTGGAAACTGGGAAATGTTAGCACACACACATAAAATTAACACATATTTTTGGACAAAAGTCGCCAGAAAAACCCAACTTGGGAAAACCAGTACAGCAGTTGAGGGTTTTATTATTAAGCAGCAGTGAGAAATTTTGAGTACAATTGGATGCCGAAATCTGACAATCCTACAGAGAAAAATATTGGCAAAAATCTAGTGAGGAATTTTCCTCACCCCACAGGCAATCTCCTGGCACAACTTGCCTTCAGAAACTTGGCCCTCTCACCCTTTGCGCTACTCTAAACAGCCTGTTGGACGTCGAGCCTCAAACTGGTCTCTGATGAAGTCATTATGCCTTATGTTGGCTGGAAAGATGCTTCTCCGGCACTCAAGGACTCCTTCCCGGCCTATGGAACTAAAGACGTCTCTCTCTCAGCAAATTGATCTTGCCTCTAGAGGTTGTTGCGCTGCCTCTGGGTAAGCCTCTCTCTGGCTCTTCTTCCTTTCTGCAAATGCACTCGCTGAATTTGGAATGCCTCCTCCAGCCTCACTGTCTCTGCCCCTCTCACTGCTTCGATATCTGGCTCTCTCCGGCAACTGACTATTGCTCTCAAGGTCAAATTATTTTAGGTCAAGCACCCCTTGAGTGCTTCTAGGTTTAGTCATAAGATTCAAGAAGTGAAAGAGTCATTGTCATATGTAAAAGACCCCATTGGGCATCTTGCAACATGTCAAAAGAGTTATTTTTTAGTCTAAAGTGTCAAATTACCCCTCCAAGGCCAAGTCGGCCTAGCAACAGAGAAGACAGCCTAATTAGGGCAATTCGTCCTCCTCAAAGGCTATATATAGAAGACCATTCGACCTCATTTGGAAGATCACTCACTCACACATCAAGCAAGTGAAGGACAAGAAAGAAGAAGGCAAGTGAAGGACTAGGAGAAGAAAGTAGTTGAATTTTCTGATTTTTACACTCACTCTCTCTCTCACACGTGCGAAGAAAGGCTAGGGTTTCTACAACATCAGGGCCGAAGTTTTCAAGTTGCAAGAGAAGGGTCAAAATTGGTAGAAAAAAAGTCAATTTGATCACCTACAAGCCTTAGAAGAGGAAGCATCCCAAGCAAAGGAAGGAGGAAGCCTTAAAATCCTTAATTCTCCCACACATGCAAAAATTGCAACTGTTGCAGGGGGCCTAAAATTTCAAACCTGCAGTTAGGGCTGAAATTTGAAGTTGGGTGTCGAAGTTCTGCAATTGGAAGAGATTTCACTTGGTTTGACTTGGTAAGAAGAAGCACATATTCCAGAAGGTTTGACTTGGTCTTGGAAGGGTCTTAGTCTTGGTCTAGAGGTCTTGGAATTCCTCATTTGAAGAATCTATAAGAAAAGAAGAGATTTTTGTGGGTTTTCCTCTCTAGGAGAGGTTTTGGCCTAGCTAGCAGCCTACATCGTGTGTCCTTGTGTACTATTGATCTTCATGTTTTGGTAGTTGTTTGATGATAAGAACAACATAATAATAAGAGAAGAAGAAGCTAATAATCAAGAAAAGTAAAAGAACATCACAAGCAGTTATCAAGTCTAAGAAAAATCACCATAACTGTAGCCCTATTGATTTCTCAACACACAGATCTCCAGAAAAAATTGAATTCCTTGATGAGTGTGTTGGATGGACCAATCTTTGACTTTAGGGTGGTTTTGGGCCATTGGAGAATCTTCAAAAATTAGAATTCTCGAAATTCTCTCATTTAAAATAACCACTTGAACCAAAAATTTGATTTCCTTGAGAAAATATTTCTTTCTGGCCCAACGAATTTTTTAAGGGGGTTTTCTACCTTGGAAATGAGTCCTTTCTTATTTTTGACTTTGAAAAAGGACCTCATTAGTTTTTAGATAATTTTTCCACTTGGAGAGAATTTAATTTTCTCTCATTTTTTTTTAAATTTTTACATTTTTCACTGGGAAAATAAAATAAATGAGTCAAGAGGGAATTTACACATATTTTCCACCTTCAAAGTGTGTCTAAAAAATATCTAGGTAATGATGTCTAATTATGACTAATCATCCACCTAAAATATTCCTAGACAACACATTTTACACCAAATATTATATAGACATCCCATACAAAAGGGGAAATTTACAATTAAAACATGACCTCTAGACTCAACCAAATTCTACAACACAGGACAGATGATCTAGTATGATCAATACATAGACTCGATAACACCAGGTCTACACCTAAGACCTCACCATTGAGCCCCACTCCAGGTTTGGGGTATGTGTGGGAGAAAAACTACGCCAATTATTTGGGTTAGAAGACACGAATAATTAGCGGAGGGTAAAAAACTCCCTAGGATGAAACTCTTTGCTAAGAATCAAAGGCTTACCTAGATGTTTTTACATGGCTTCATGGTCATACTAGAACCATTTTTACAATAGAGAGCCACCGGGCTACAGAATTTGGAATTGCAATGACAATCTGGAAGTTGTATGATGATAATTACTTTGAAAAAATTCCATTTGCTGACATGTACCCTTCATCTTGGGGAAGTTGACACATGCATGGTCAACAAGTCTATTGTGACTCGTATAATCTAAACAAAGGTTCAACCTTCAATATAGCTTGCAGGCTCAATGTGCATGCCCTGTGGCTCGATCTTAATACACCATGGATTGGTTTGCATTCTCTATCAACAGTGGTTGACATGACTCAAACTCTGTTAAAGGCTCACTCATTTATCTATGGCAAGTGCTTCACATTACAATGAAGCTTAGGTATGTTAAATTTTTTGTGGTTTTCTCTAAGGCACGAACTTGGTTTGAATTATCTTTGTGACCTGTAGCTTCATCACATGATCTTACTTGTGATGACTCGTGTGTATCATACAACGATTGGCAAAAATCTGAACATCATCTGCAATGGCATTCTGGCATGGCACAATGGCATACATAGCTTGGTAGGATCATTTATTAATAGCTCGATCCCTGTGACACATCGTAAAGTACTCAAAGGAACTCGCATATGGCGTGATTTGGTTTGTCGAACACTAACAACTCGTGTGACTTCTCTATGACAAAGTATCAAATTTGTGAACTGCATCACTGTGGCATGTTATGGCTGTGAGATTGCATTTATACATGGATCACAAAGTACAGTGGTTTGTGTTAACTCTTGAAATTTCACCTCAGGCTGAAAAAGGCAAACCTCAAGGCAACATCAAACCTTTTAGCCTCGTAGCTAGCCCTACGGGGCAGGAGAAGGCTCTCTCCGGTCTATCTCGTAAAATATTCAATGGATGAGATGACTAATAAGGTAACACTGATATTAGGCTAGTAAACTGATTAGAAGGATTGATTTTGAAATTTTTGGGTTTTTGGTGGCAAATTGAGGAAGTGGAAATTTTGGGTGCGGGGATTTGACACAGTTTCTGCAGGAGGTTCTTTGGGGCTAGATAGGAGACAGTATTGATGCCTTAAGCTGAGGTGAATGGATGAGAAAGGCAGGTGAGGAGCTAAGGAGGGCAAACAATGACTTTGAATCCTCCTTAAACAGTAGAAAACATTGAAATTAAACAAACTTAAAAGCAGAGCATGACAGTCATGAATTCTTACTTTAACACTTCGTTTGCTTAATGTGCAGAAGGAAAAGAAAGGAAATGATTCACATAACACACTTACAGGTACATAGAGAAACACACCATCAATACATGTAACCACAAGAATCCCAAAAAGGACTGCAAAACCCTGGTCTTCCTTAGCCAAAAATTGCAGAGATACAGTGAAATAATACAATGATAGTTTCTCCCTCAAGAGTCCAACCTTCCAACCCCTGAAAATGATTGAGAAAATACATGATATAGGCAAGCCAACCTCTTCCCTTGCCTCTAGGGGTCGAGCTCATCCTTCTAGGAGCTGTTTCAACCACTTCTAAACTTAGCACTACAAAATAGGCAGTCAAAACAACTTGCCTCTATAAACTTGGAAACCAATTCATTCATTTAATTTTTACCCTTTTCATGAATGAATCTTCTAGAAGTGTTAAAAAAGAGTAAAAGTGTCTTAGAGTTGCCATAATTACATCAAAGATAATCATCTTTCACCCCAAAAAATCAAACTGAAGCCAAACTGTGTTTTCTGGGCTGAACTGGTCAAATTTGGCAAAATTTCCTCAAAAGGTCGCACACCTTTTCTCAAAGGGTCTCACACTTTTGCAGCTCTGTTTGGAGGCCTTCCCGTTATCAGAATTGGGTGCAGGGTAGCTCGTTGGAAAGGTCTGCGAGTCTACTTTCCAACCCAACTGGAATTTTTGAATTTGGAGGTCATTTGCCCTGTCAAAACTTAATTCTCCCAAGACTGGTTTCTGCAACTCAAAAAAGGGGCAGAAAGTCAAATTTTGCATGCATTTTGACCTTTTGGAGGCCCAGAACTCGATGAAATTTCTTACTAATGGATGAGCAAGCGTAACTTTTCATGCCAAATCCAAAAATGCTGAGTTTTTGCCAAACGGAGCTACGATGACAAAAAGTCTCGCCGGGGGCGAGACCCTTTGAGAAGCCAAAACCTGTAAATTGCACAAAAAATTCACAAATGACAAAATTTTCTCCAAATTTCTTGAAATTTGGGCTGGGAGTCCCCAATCAAGTACCATGCTCAGTCAAAGAGGCTTTGGCCAAAATATGGAGTGGATCGGACGTTTTCCTTCATTTTTGTGCTTTGGCCAACCGTCCTTGGAGCATTTTCATTTTGGCCTTGCAAACATGCATCCTCGCCCAATAGTGATTTTTCATGTATCTCAACAACTTCTTCTCTTGGTTGGCCTTAGCCAACAGCCTCTCCAAATGTGCATTCACCTGGATGAGCATGGATTCTCGCTCAGCAGACAATGGATCATCGGGCCTCCTTCGGTTTAGGACTCGGTCACTACGAATCCTCCACAACTCATCAAGCACCTTTTCCTCCTCTAGCATTTGCATTTCATTTATAAAATAATATGGGAAAAAGGGATGAACCTATAAGTGTGAGTGAAAGGGAAAGGAGGGAAACAAACCAAAGGGAAAAATAGCTTGAAACAACACAAAACCTAGCACAGTTTGCTCATTAACATTGCAGCCACCTAATGTCCTTTCACTTGCATGATTTGAGGTTAAAATCATAGCATGAGGGCTTACATCCATCACCAACCTCCAAAACAATGTGTAAAGAGTCTACCTTGAACAAATTTGATGACTTGTAGGAAGATTGGGCAATTGTTTTGAAGTTTGCGGCAAGACAGCTCAACGGGTCTCGCAGGCTGCTCAAAAGGTCTCACACCACCCAGAAGGTCGCACCAGTTATATTTTTGCACTGTGGAGGGGCGCTCAAAACGTCTCGCACTGCCCAGAAGGTCGCGCAGGCCTCTCAAAAGGTCTCGCACTTTGGCAACTCTGTTTGAAGACCTTCCCGGTGTCAGAATTGAGCAAAAGTGGGCTTGTTGGAAAGGTATTCGTGTCTAGTTATTATTTTACCCATCAAGTAAATCATTTGGCCAACCAAGCTAGGAGAAAACTTGATTTTCCCAAGGTCACTTCAGAGGTGTCTTTGATTCTCCTGAGGCAATGGTATTCTTGACATTTCTCTCAAACCATGACACGTGTGCAAAAAGTGAAAGAGGTTTTTCTTCTTTGGCATGTTATGGACACAAACCTCTCTCAGTGTTCCAAAATTCATCTTTGACTGCTCTGAAACATCATTTAAGTGAAACTTTCCCCGATGTGTGAAACAAGGAATTCTGTCGAAATGAAGCGAAATGAAGGGGACAGGGGGCTTCTAAATTCTTGAGGAAATTTTTGGGAGTGGGGAGGAATGTTAGGAAGCAGGGGAAAGTTGAATCTCAGAGATTGAGTGAGGGGAAAGGATCCAAAAGGGGAAAACACAGGCCCAACCTAGAAAATTGCCAGGTTGTAGCTAGAAACTAGGGTTTGTGCAAAAATGAGGAATTTGGCGGATCTAAGGGATGGGAAGTGTTTGATAAGGTACATGAAGGATAGGGGGAGGTGTATGAACATCAGGAAACAAGTTT
>APFE031003851.1:31127-52142 GCA_000404065.3 Pinus taeda | reverse complement strand
AAAGGGCACTACTCGGGAATCCCCAATTTATATAGTGTGTTCCATCTATCTCGATTCCATACTTACCACTTTCCATCTTACATTACGAGCCTTATATTCCACCTCCATTCATTGAGTTTAACTGACCATTTGTTATCTAGGATTTGGCACCCATACATCCTCATACCTGGGTAGGGCTCCGAACTTGGCCTTGGGAGGTTGATGTAGCTAAAAGAAAATGAAAAGGAATATATTGGACACAAGAAAAACAAAATAAGGAATATCAAAATGCAAAATAAAGAATATCAAGATGGATAGTACAACACACATTATCACGTGGGAAAAAGCCTAGCATTAGCACTACTTCACCCCTTATGAAAATCACCTGGTTCCTAAGCACCATATTGCTCCTATACATCATAAAAGGAACCTTCGCATATCCAAACCTCAATGGGAAATGAGTCACCTCATCAATGAGGGGTAATATAACTTCTATACATCATAAAAAGCAAGCTCTAATCCTTTGAGCTACGAGTAGTAATATAAAGAAAAATCAAGTAAAGCAAAAGGCGCACAAGAGGGGTCGAAAAAAAATGCTATATTTGTAACTCATGCATCCATGACTGCTCCCTCCTCACACATATACACTCAAGATATGGATCCCCATCATGTTGGTCCCTTTGACCATGGCACTTGGCCATGAAGTCTTCTCCCCTTCATTACCATCATTGTTCACATAAAACCTATTGATTGAAGGGCGGACTGAGGAAATGTTACTTCCCCTCAGGGGTTGGAAACACCTAATAGGGTGGTTCTTTAGCCACTCCTACCTAGGGAGGAAACACCTTTGCGAGTTCAATAGCCTGAATTTGGAAGGGAAACCCCGTATGAAGTATTAAATATCTTTTTACATTCAATCTTTGTCAACTTAGATGCAAAAATTATTATTGTACCTAATGATTGGTTGCCAGAATTTTGATGTGATTGTTAAGTGGTTCCACAACCATGACCTGGGCCCCTTAACTGGAACCCAGACCTCCAGAGAAGCATATTGACAACAACAGGTAAAACATTGAGAGCTATGGGACTCGAAGCAACATCAGAGCATCACATACACCCTTGGACACCTTCAATGCCCACAATGTTTTGGCACTCTTCCCTAAATTTGATGACTTTTGGGATGAGGGATGACAGTTAGTCCAAGGCCTAAATGAAGATGGTTTCACACCTTGAGACATGGGAGGGCTAGCACTAGCTTGGAATCCCTCAACATTGAGTAGAGATTGACATTATGGCCATTTGAAGACCCATGAGAGAACCTTTGTGCCCCCAGATGAAATTTGGGGTCCACGAAGGAATATTGATAGATATCTAAGGGCCAACCCACAAAGGATTATTTTATAAGGCTTCTGCACCTAGCTTGGCACCAAGAATCCTTAACACATAGCTCATATATCCCTACGCATGGATGATGTCATCATATAGCTCACACATGTGGGAAAAACTTTATGTGTTATGTCTTAGCTAGTGCACTGGCTTGTAACTCAATTCATAATTGTAATTTTACTTGAGATTTAGGGGCTTTTAGGCTAAATAGATATTGTTCCTCCTCATGTAAATAGAGGAGAGGATCATTATGTTTGTCATCATAACTTGGATTTGGAATTTTGGTTTCTCATGGGATTTCTAGCCTCTTGTTTAATCGGAAAAGTGTGATCTATTGGAGCAAAATTGACTTGGAGCATTTGTTATTGTCTTTGGAGAAGCCACTTTGGATAAAAAATTGGATTGTACATGCATATTGTCTTGTAAGTTCCATGTTTATTGAAAATTTATGATTTTTCGTGTCTAATGTATGGAATAAATTACTGATCTAGGTTAAATCTGTACCCTAACTTGTTGAATATCAATTGAATGAAAACTAGGTCAAATTATGAGCATACAGTACTCATAGTATGATATGTGAATGGCAATCCCCTAGGTGATCTCATGTTAGCTCTCCCAAGTGAAGTTTGACCCTTCACAAAGGTGATAGTTAGGGTTTTGATGCTCAGGTATCAAAATATCCTTACTCCTTTGCGAGAATAAATCAATTTTAAGAGACCATAGACTCCATTAGCCCTAGGGCTAGGCCTTGGACTTCCTTGTAGCTGATCAATTTAATTTTTTATCCATACATGCTATCATTCTCCTTCTTTCCCTAATTCGGCCCTTTAAGGCCAAGTGTCCAAGCTAGGGGTTGGTAAAAATTCCTTGGCAAGAGGAATTTTGGTTGTTGGAAAGTCTAAATATCAAGGGTAGGGTATTTGCCACAAAATCACCAATTTTGGTAGGCATCCATTGCAATTTTATCCATAAAATTCCTTTCCCTAGTTGTTTTCCTTAGGGTAAACCCTAGCTAGGTTTTAGCTTCAACATGGGGGCTTTTTGAGGGTTCCATGTTCCTTTTCCTTGCTCAAACACATTGTTGGAAACCCTCTCTCCTTGCATTGACCTTTTTCCATCCAAACACTTAGCCTACTAATCAATCCCTATGTCTTGTGCCTCATAAATTCAACCTCTCTTCAAAAAGTAATTTTCCTCCATCTAGTGATTGTAACCTTGTACTTAAGTTGATATTTTCCCTTAGAATCCTATTGGTAATCATATACCTTTATATTTAAAATATCCATCACAGTGACCTCATACAGGGATTCCTCCCATTAATGAAAGTCCATAAAGAGAAGGGGTTTTTGGCTATGGTGATAGTGGTACATCACCCCTTTGTTGTCACATAGTCTAGTGATTTCCTTGTAGTGTACCCCTCTACAAGGTTTTCTAGATTTTGGAGCAACATTTATGGAATCATTTCCAGGGACGAAGCAAGTATGCTTCCCTATGATTTGAATATTTAGCTTCATCCCTAATTATAAGATAAATCTTTTTGGCGACTCCATTGGAAGAATGAAGCCCTTGTCCTTAATTGAGCTCTAAATTCAATACTTGCAGGGTGAAGCAAGCATCTTTCAATGCATTTTAAATTCACCCTAGCGACTCCCTAATTGGTTGATATGAAAGACTTAAGGAAATGGATCTTTGGTATTTGCACAAGTCATTCCTGGATTTCGATATTCAATGGACCCCTAGATATCCAAATAACTTGGATTGGAAGTATATGGGAAATATGTTAAAATTTGATGGTGATCCATCTTCAACAGCCAATCATATAGCGAATTTCATCAAGCATGCCTCAAATATTATTGTGGTGCATCAAGACATTCTAATTTGATTTTTTATTCTCTATTGGACCTAAGCATATGGATTCAATTGACGACTCATGTGAACCTAGAAGCATTCCCTCTTCTTCGTATTGATTGGATAATTTCTGAAAAATAATGGGCCCAATTTTTCAATCTAATGAGGAAGTATGTTAAATATTGGAAGTTTTTATCCATAAGGAAGGCCTCATTGGAAGTACTTAAGAAGTTGAAGAAGAAAACCGTGAAAAAGAGGAAGAATCCTCCTTGGATCATCAGGATGAAAACATTGATGAAGATCTTGAAGATGCTTTTGAAAGAGAGCATGGTGAGGATCATGATGACGTTGAATTTTGGGAAGATAAGTTGAGGCAAGCCCCACTCCATTGATGGATGTTGTGTTTGGTGATGAACATCTTGAATACCTTGGAAAGAGTTATCTCATTTATCACTTGGAGGTTGACATTGGAGATTACTTGCATATAGAAGAAGGGAAATGGGAGGTCAGTGGCCATCATTTTAACAATGATCCAATTTATGATACTGATGATGATATTAGCAAGGACCTTGTCTCGCATTACCTTCCTTATGATCAAGAAGATATATTTGAGTCATCATTAGATCCTTTTGCTATCATTCCCCAATGCACATGTTTTGAAAATAATGAACCTATTTTGGTTTCCCTTTTTCAATGTGACCCTTGTAATGAGCAACCTAGTTGTCGTGATCTTCCTTCCCAGCTATCCAACTTATCATATCCCTCCCGGCATGTCCCTATGGACATCAAGGAGAGTTGCATGCCTAAGAAGGCTTTTGAGGGGAAATGCGTAGACTTGATCATTGAGTTCTCCATATTCAAGCTTGAAGGAATGATTCAATGGTGTCGACCTGATTCCCCTTTTTCCCCTGCATCCATGATTCCTTTTCAACATAACAATTTTGCAAAAGTGATTATAATGTCTTCTTGTCTTATCTCATAATGACTCATAGGGACAAGGGGTGTTCTATTCATCTAATCATATGTGGGCTACATTGGTTATATGGCTATACTTAGCACATTCACATATCATGCATGGTAATGTAAGTGCAGTTCATATCGTGATAGTATTTTAATATCACTTATATCATGTTTCATGTAGATTGGATTGCATTTGGAGTAGATTTTATTCTATTGTATGGATTTATATATTTTTTATAAAACATGGGTAATACCCCATTCCCAATGCACATTCCCCCAAGCAGGTTGATTATAATGTGTATGTTACAGGCTTAAAGCCCCAGGGATTGTTGGAGTTATCATGAACTACATGTTCAAGTAGATGGATCATGTGCTCTACGGTGAGCTCATGTCCCAATTAAAGCTAGACGTTAGCCACCAAAAGTGTGTGACCCTATAGGAGAATTTTTTTCTCCAATACTTCTACATCCATTCGACCGACCAACACTAGTCGATGAAGTGCCACTATTCATCTCTTCCACCTACATCATTTATATGCCTCTCACACATCTCACAAGAGCATGTGAACAAAGGTGGGCCTCTGGTCAAAAGGTATTTTATTCATTTTACAACTAGGTATTTATGCTTGTTTGTACTTTGATAGTTTGAGATGGATCATGGGATGACCTAGAAGAAGGAGGGGTTTTGACCGTGATCATTTCCCCTCACCTTAAATGGGGGGCTAATCTTCAACCCTAGTCTAGTGGGACATCTGCTAATCGCCCAATGGGTATAGGAGGGGCACTACTTGGGAGGCCTTGATCGAGATAATGTGTTCCATCAATCCTGATTCCATACTTACAACTTTCCATCTTAGATGGCGAGCTCTATATTCCACTCAATTCTCTAGATTTAATTGAGCATTGGTTCTATGGGATTTGGCACCCATACATCCTCATACCTAGGTAGGGACTGAAACTTGGCCCTAGGTGGTTGATGCAACTAAAAGAAAAAGAAAAAACATATATTGGCCACAAGAAAAACAAAAGAAATAATATCAAAATGCAAAACATGGTCTAGACATACACATTAACAAATGGGTAAAATCCTAGTATGAGCTCTACCTCACCCCTTATGGTCATCACCCAGTTCCTGAGCATCATATTGCTCCTATACATCATAAAAGGAACCCTGGCATGTCCTAACCCTAATGGGTAATGAGCTGCCTCATTATTGAGGGGTAATACAACTACGATACATCTTACAAAGAAAGCTCTAATCCTTTGAGCTACGAGCAATAATACAAAGAAAAATCAAGAAAAAGTAAAAGACACACAATAGGGGTGGAAAAACAATGTTTGGATTGGTATTTCGTGCATCCACGATTTATCCCACATATATACACTCAAGATGTGTATCCCCATCATGTTGATCCCTTTGACCATGGCACTGGGCCATGAAGTATTGTCCCCTCTTTTACCATAATTGTTCACATAACACCTATTGATTGAAGGGTGGACTAAGAAAATGTTACTTCCCTTTAGGGATTGGAAACACCTAAAAGGGTGGTTCTTTAGCCACTCCTACCTAGGGAGGAAACACCTTTGTGAGTTCAAGAGCCTGAATTTGGAAGGTAAGCCCTATATGAAGCATTAATGGCCCTTTACATTGAGACTTCATCCACTTAGATGCGAAAATGATTATTGTACCTAATGATTGGTTACTTTCTAGACTTTGTGACGTGATTGTTAGGTGGTTCCACAACCATGACATGGGCACCTTAACTAGAACCTAGGCCTTCAAAGAAGCATATTGACACCCACAAGTGAAGCATTGGGAGGCATGGGACTTCAAGAAGTAGTAGAACATCACACACACCCTTGGGCACCTCCAATACCCACAACATTTGGGCACTTTCCCCTACATTTGATGACTTTTGGGATCCTGCAGCTGCACCTAGTAGGCCTCAAATAAGCTTAGTAATTCATGAGGGATGGTAGCTGATCTAGGGACCAGGTGAGGATGGTATCACCCTTTCAGATATGGGAGGGATAGCACCACACTGGAAGCCCTCAACGTTGGAGCGAAGATTGATACTATGGCCATTTGGAGACCCATGAGGCCACCTTTGTGCCCCAAGATGAAATTTGGGGTCCACAGAGGAATATTGATAGAGATCCGAGGGCCAACCCTCAAAGGGTGATTTTAGAAGAATTCTACACCTAGCTTGGCACCAAGAAGCATCAATGCATAATTCATATATCCCTATGCATGGAATATGTCAACGCTATGACTCACGCTTGTGGGGAAATCTTTATGTTTTATGTCTTGGCTAGTGGGTTGGATTGTAACCCAATTTGTCATTATATTTTTACTTGAGATTTTGGAAATTTAGGCTAAATAGATATTTTTTTCTCCTCGTATAAATTGAGGAGAGATCAAGTTGTTTCTCATCATCACTTGGATTTGGAATTTTAGCCTAAATTGAATTTTTTGGCCTCTTGTCTAACGGGAAAAATGTGACCTATTGGAGCAAAATTGTCTTGGAGCATTTGTTTTTGTCTATGTTGCATGGGTTAGTGAACCCAAGGGTGGGGTTCTCGAACTTGTCCCAGATTCGCGTCCCCAAGTACCGGATTTGGGTATGGGTGCTTCTAAGAAGAACCCATAAGAACCAGGTTCTTCTATGAAGAATCGGGTTCTCCATTAAAAAAATTTGGGTTTTTTTTGTCTTGACGAGTACGAAGAACCCCGATGAACCCCAAAATCGAGTTCCTTGGGGTTCATTTTAGTTTTTATTTTTTATTTTTTAATTAATTTAATGGGCTTCCCCCAATATTCTAGGTACCTAGTTCTTTATCTTGCAAGAGGAATCAGAGTACTTATGCCTTTATCCATTCAGTAAAGAGAAATATGTTGGGCTCAATGAAGGAAAAGAACTTAGTGTACATTCATATTACATTTTGTCTCATATCTCTACAACACACTGGGTACAAGGAGGGTCCTTTCAAGAGATGGAACCAATACACAAATGATGCTATGTGTGTGGACGAGGATATACAACTAGATGACCTTGTTGAGCTACCTCTAGTTGCTATGGATGAGAAGGAGCCTCAAGATGAGAGTGATTCCTACCAAGAGAGCGTGATAACTGAATATTTGAGTGATGTTGATGACATGGCTTGGGGAAGCCATTGTTCACTATTAACTATTTTTATTTTAGTATTTTAAAATTTCTTAGTTCGCGTTTGGAGATACCTTAAGGCCAATTTTGAATGTAGAATGACAATGTACATATATCATGATTCTTATTAATATGTAAATTCCAATTTCCACTTGATATCAAACTAGAAGATTTGAAATTTCAATGTGAATGTTGAATGTTCAATGATGTGAATGTTTAAATCTTTAAAGTTTAGATCATAAATATTTTAGCTTTCTTGTTTAAAGCTGAAAAATATACAAATCCATATATATTATAATTTATAAAATATAGTATTTATATATTATATATAAAAATTATAATATACCCCCAAAGAACCCACGCACCCTGTTTCAAAAAATAGCGTACCCGTCTTCGTCCCTGTCCCCAAACACACGTTTCCTGGCAACATAGGTTTTTGTCTTTGGAGAAGTCACTTTCAATACAAAATTGGATTGTACATGCATATTGTCTTGTAAGTGCCATGTTTATTGCAAATTTATGATTTTTCATGTGTATTGTATTGAATAAAGTGTTGATCTAGGATAATTTGTTCCCTAATTTGTTGACTATAAATTGAATCAAAATCAAGATAAAATTGGTAAATATCAGCAAAATTTAAAAAATACAAATTTTTTGGGTCTAATTGCGATTTTTTAAAAATAAAAAAAATTGCCAATTTAATCAGTCGATTTAATCATTTCAAGCTCAATCTCGATTAAATCATGATTTTGCAACACTAGTTTCATGCTCCCTTTCCTTGCTAAAAAACATTATTGCAAACCCTTTCTCCTTGCCCTGACCATTGGCCATCCCAACACTCAACCTACTAATGAGGCCCTAGGTTTTGTGCCTTGTAAATTTGACCTCTCTTGGAAAAGTGATTTTCTCCATTTGGTGATTGGAACTGTTAATTTATGGTATGTTCTATGCTTAGAGCAGTTTACTTATCTTTCTTATTATTATCCACAGATTAGCAATCACATGTACAGTAAGTAAAGTGCAGATAGAACATTAAACGATTGACAGAAAACAAGCCAAGACACGAGACACCAGATGTGGTGGCTAGCCAGGGACAAACCCCAATATGGGGAAACCCTTTGATTAAATCTTCTTTTATCTTCAATAATTCAACAGAGAGAAATAATACAAAAGTCTGATTTATATTAGCAGCAACAAACCCTAGATCAGCGGCATCAGCATCACCGGCATCAGTATCATCGGCATCACCGGCATCGTCTGCATCACCAGCATCACCAGCATCAGCATCATCGGCATCACCGTCATCACCGACATCACCAGCATCACCGGCATCATCGGCAACACCGGCATCACCAGCATCACCAGCATCACCGGCATCATCGACATCATCCGCATCACCGACATCATTTGCATCACCGGCATCACCAGCATCATCGGCATCACCGGCATCATCGGCATCACCAACATCATCGGCATCACTGGCATCACCGGCATCATTGGCATCACCGACATCATCAGCATCACTGGAATCATCGGCATCACCCGCATTAGCATCATCGACATCACCGGCATCATTGGCATCACCGTCATCACCGACATCAACATCATCGGCATCAACGACATCATCGCATCATCGACATCACCGGCATCACTCGGATTTCCAAGCAGAGTCAGCTTCACCTACTGCGCTATTCTGAAAGAGAGAGATGTGATGAGATTTGTGTGTACAAATGAGGAAAAGACCTCCTATATTTATATACAAATGTTGATGATTGTATAGATGCGACTGTTGGGCTTCTGAGCCTACATGAGTTTCTGGTCAGCTTGATAATTATTCCATAATCAAAATAAATTCATATCTCCATAAATACTTATCGGAATCGGACGATCTTTAGATCAATCCTACGCCTCTCGACGAGAGGAATCTAATAAAAATATTATCAGCCATGAATAAGATGAACCACATGGATTTTGGCCCTAGTTTCCTATTTTAACACTCCCTCTCAACTAGGGAGAACTCCATCTGCAATTCGTCTGTCAGTCGCTACTATTCATCCATCAAATGCACTGCCCTGTACAGCTTGACCCCTGCTCTACTCTTCTCTATCTTGCCTGCTCTGCCCTGTTCTGTTCTGCCCTGTTCTGATCTGCTCTGTTATGCTCTTCTCTGCTTTGTCTGAATTATGAATAAGAAGAAATGATCGAGGATGTATCATACTGACTAAAAGTCAGTCTCAGAGTGTCTACCACTAGTCCCAGACCAGTCTCAACTGACCCGAAGTTAGCGTCATAGTGGGTACAACTCCTACAACTGGTCCTAGACCAGTATCATCCTCCACTGACTCAAAGTCAGTCTCAGAGTGCGTACCACTGGTCCCAGACCAGTGTCAACCGACCCGAAGTCAACGTCATAGTAGGTACCACTCCTACTACTGGTCCCAGACCAGTCCTCCACTGGCCCAAAGTCAGTCTCAGAGTATGTACCGCTGGTCCCAGACCAGTATCATTGATCCCAGATCAATAAAGGTCATCCTAGCATAGGGAGTACAGTAGATACAACGATGCGTCCATCAGTACTACTATGGTCTCTATCCTCATTTCCCTACTCATTGATCAGATGAGAGGTACATCCCATGAGTCCCATACTACATGGGTAGGATGCATCAACAAGAGAACTAATCATCCTGTCCACAGGAGAGCGAATCATCCTGTACCACAAAACAGTGAATCATCTTGTCCACAGGAGAGTGAATCATCCTGTCAACAAGAGAGTGAATCGTCTTGTCCCACAAGAGAGCAAATCATATTGTCCATAGGAGAGCGAATCATCCTGTCCACAGGGGAGAAAATCATCCTGTCTAGTGGATGCCATGGAGAACTAATCATCCTAGCCCACAGGAGAGCGAATCATCCTATTCCACAATCACCATGGAGAACACATCATCCCAGCCTCACAGGAGAACTAATCATCCTGCTACACAATCGTCATGGAGAACACATCATCCAGACCTCATAGGAGAACTAATCATCCTGCTACACAATTGTCATGGAGAACACATCATCCAGAACTCACAGGAGAACTAATCATCTTGCTACACAACCGTCATGGAGAACACATCATCCAGACCTCACAGGAGAACTAATCATCCTGCTACACAATCGTCATGGAGAAAACATCATCCAGACCTCACAGGAGGACTAATCATCCTACTACATAGTCGCCATGGGGTGTCACAAGGAAAGTTTTGATTCTCTTACCCTATACACATACACCACTACGGGATGGTGAGTCACCCTGTGGTCATATGTTGCTCCAAGAAGTACCCCGCCCCCCGAAGCTCCAAGAGCTCCATACATCATACAGGACCCTCATCAGAGGGTTTCTGAACGACACCAAGTCGTTCTCGGAAAGTAAAAAATTTGACCTTTCATAGGGGCTTTGTCAGAATGTCAGCAACCTGTTCATCTGTACCGATATGTTGGAGCCTTATAGCTCCCTGCTGCACCATATCTCGAATATAGTAGTACCTGATATCGATATGCTTGGAGCGATCATGAAATACGGGATTCTCTGATAAATGAACCCCACTCTGGTTATCACACAAGATCACAGTGGTATCCAATGTAAATCCAAATAGCTCATTAAAGAGCTTTCGTAACCAGACTGCCTCACAGGAGGCCATGCTAGTAGCAATGTATTCTGCCTTGGCAGTTCTCAGAGCCACCGACTTTTGCTTCCTGCTCATCCAGGATATCGAGGCAGATCCCAAAGAGAAACAGCACCCAGATGTGCTCTTTCGATCCTCCACATTGCCTGCCCAATCAGCATTAGTATACCCAAGTAGTATCACATTTCCGACAATGTATCTTAATCCATGAGTGATTGTGCCACGAAGATCTCTCAGCAGATTCTTGGCACCAATCCAATGTGAGTGACGAGGCTTAACCATATGTTGGCTCAAAGTGTTGACTACAAAGCGTATATCCAGACGGGAGTTCACCAAGAACATCCATGCTCCGACGAGCTATCGATACTCAATAGCATTTCGCAAAACGAGTCCGGCAGCACTACTACTTAACTTCTTAAAGTTAAGCTCCATCGAGGTAGTTACAGGTTTGCAGTCCACCATGCCAAATCTTTCTAGTATCTTCACCTCATATTTTCCTTGAGATAGGAAAATTTCCCTTGGCTTCTGCCAGACTTCAAGTCCTAGGAAATAGTGCATCAGTCCTAGGTCCTTCATTTCAAAATCAGAAGCCAACTCCCTCTTACATTTGTGAATGAGAGGGTCTGCACCTATTAGAAAGAATTCATCCACATATAGCACCAGTATGAGAGGTTTGTTATCTTCAACCTTAGAGTAAAGGTTAGGATCGACTTCACTCCTAGTGAATCCCAGCTTCATCAAGTAGCCATCGATCCTCTCATACTATGCTCGGGGTGCTTGCTTCAGCCCATAGAGAGCCTTCTTCAACCTGCATATATGAGATTTTCGATCTTAAATCTCAAATTCTTCGGGTTGCTCCATGTAGACCTCTTCTTAGATCGAACCATGCAAGAACGCGGTCTAGACATCCATCTGATATAGGTTCCATCCCTGTGAAGTCGTAAGGGCTATGATCGAGAGGATGGTTGTATATCTGGCAACAGGTGCAAATATCTCTTCATACTCTATTTCTTTCAGTTCCCCGGTGTCAGCTTCTTGAGAGCTCCTCACTGTAGGAAGATTGTTCACCTGGCTGAGAGCCATATCTTCGTCAAAGGTGTCATCATGACTAATCAAGACTTCCCTTTGATCGGCTACATAGATTCTATAGCCTTTCATTATAGCCCATGAAGATTCCTTTTGGCGAACATTTCTTCAGGAGTCTTGGAACCCTATGCTTGATGAGGGCATCGGTTTTGTAGATATACAGCGGTGTTTGCAGCTTCGTCCCATAGAAGCTTTAGAAGTCTTTGATCATGGAGCATGGCACAGACAGCTTCCACAATCGTATAGTTCTTCATTTCTGCCACACCATTCTGTTTAGGAGTATATGGTGTAGTAGTCTCCCTCTTAATGCAAACCTCTTTACAAAAGTCATGAAACTCGTTAGACTCATATTGAGTCCCATTATCAATCCTTAAGATCTTGATCTTCTTTTCGATTTGATTCCCGATCAACGCTTTGAAGTGTCAAAACCAAGAGAACACTTCATCCTTCTTTATCAAGAAGTATATCCAATTCTTTCGAGAATAGTCATCTGTAAAAGTAAGGTAATATGAATATCCTCCCAAGGAGTTCACAGGCATTATACCAGATATGTCTGAATGAACCAACTGTAATATATCGGAGGTCTTGCTTTCGCTTGAGGGGAATGGTCCCCTTCTGAGCTTTCCTTCAGCACATCCCGGACATACACCTTCTTTCTCTACTCGGAATTCGGGCGTCCCAGTCACCATTTGTCTTACATCAGGCAGAGCTTTATAATGAAGGTGGGCAAACCTCCGATGCCAAAGTTCGGATTGAAGAGATGTGTCACAAGACATGACACCTAGCGGACTTCCACCGACCTGATATAATGAATCAACTCGAAACCCAAGAGTAAAGGCATCTTTAACTTTAAATAAAATCACCTATCTATCATAGATTTCCTTGGAGGTGTTCAGCTCAGAAACATAGGCCACCAAGCGCTTGTCGATATAGTTCCGGATGATCTTCTTTGTTTTGACTTCACCGGTTTTCCATTTTTTCCTAGCAACAGTGGGTGCATTTGATGGAGGCTCAACAATATGCCTCTCACATGGTCCAACACTCCTTGATCTTCTAAGGTTAGATCGAGAGACATCTTCCATCCGTGATAGTCAGACTTCTCACGGAGCTTGTCTTCGGCAGGGAAGAGTGTTGAGGACCCCATAATTCTTTTAGGATAGCCTTGCCAATATTCTCTTCGGTGATTGCTCTTGCTCTTGCTCGGGCTTTGTCTTCACCTCTGCTCTGATACCATGTTAATTTATGGTATGCTCTATGCTTAGAGCAGTTTACTTATCTTTCTTATTTTTATCCACAGATTAGCAATCACATGTACAGTAAGTAAAGTGCAAATAGAACATTAAACGATCGACAGAAAACAAGGCAAGACACAAGACACCAGATGTGGCGGCTAGCCAGGGACAAACCCCAATATGGGGAAACTCTTTGATCAAATCTTCTTTTATCTTCAATAAGTCAACAGAGAGAAATAGTACAAAAGTCTGATTTATATCAGCAGCAGCAAAACCTAGATCAGCGGCATCAGTATCAGCAGCATCAGCATCACCGACATCGTCGGCATCACTAGCATCACTGGCATCATCGAAATCACTGGCATTAGCATCATCAACATCACCGGCATCATCGACATTATCGGCATCACTGGCATCACCAGCATCATCGGCATTACCGGCATCACCAGCATCATCGACATCACCGGCATCACTGGCATCATTGGCATCACCGACATCATCGACATCACCGGCATCACCAACATCATCGTCATCACCGGCCTCACTGACATCACCAGCATCATTGGCATCATTGGCATCATCGGCATCACTGGCATCATTGGCATCATCGGCATCATTGGCATCACTGACATCAGCATCATCAACATCACCGGCATCAGCATCGTCGGCATCACCGGCATCATCGACATCACCGGTATCACCCAGATTTCCAAGGAGAGTCAGCCTCACCTACTGCGCAGTTCTGAGAGAGAGAGATGTGATGAGATGTGTGTGTGCAAATGAGGAAAAGACCTCCTGTATTTATATACAAATGTTGATGATTGAATAGATGTGACTGTTGGGCTTCTGAGCCTACATGAGTTGCTAGTCGGCTTGATAATTATTCCATAATCAAAATAAATTCATATCTCCATAAATACTTATCAGAATCGAATGATATTTAGATCAATCCTACACCTCTCAATGAGAGTAATCTAATAAAAATATTATGAGCTATGAATAAGATGACCCACATGGAGTTTGGCCCTAGTTGCCAATTTTAACAGGAACCTTGTACTTAAGTTGAGCTTCTCCCTTAGAAGCCTATTCATCATCATATACCTCTATATTTAGAATATCCATCATAGGTGACCTCATACAGGCACCTACCATTGGTCATAGTCCATAAAGAGAAGGGGATTTTGTTCATGGTGATAGTGGGCCATCACCCCATTGTTGTCACTTAGTCTAGTGATTGCGTTGTAAGGTACCCCTTTACAAGGCCTACTAGATTTTTCCGCATTGCGTCCTCTTTGACAATTTGAACCTTCTTGTATCTTGAAGAGGTGATTCTATAGAGAACATTGTCTATTAGATCTATTTTCTTGGCATTGGAGAAGTTACCTTTGATCAATAAAGGATTGTACATGCATTTTGTCTTGTAAGTGAGCCTTGTATTTGATAATTTTTTTTATCTTATTGTATAATGTATAGAATGAATTGGTAATCTAAGGTTTTTCTTGTTAGCTTTTGTAGCACCTGAGGTGTTCTAGTCTTGAAACTTTGTGGAGAGGCTAAAACACAGGAGTTCTCCATAACCCAAAAATTGTTTCTAGCAATTCCACCTAGATGTGTCTCAATTAGATTATTAGGCTATTTTTAAATATTTCCTAAGTCTAAACTTAGAAAAAGGGGTTAATTAATTAATCATAATTAATTGAGATAAGGTGTGAATCATCTAGAAACTCACACAGATAAATTCCAATATGATATTGACCCTTGATTAACTTTTAATCTTGGTTGTTGGAGCCCCAACAAAAGATAATAAGAAGAAGTTGGGCAGATGGAGGACACACCAGTGAGACACACTTGAGGTCGATTTTTTTGGAGAGTTCAATTTTCCAGAGGTGGTAGTCGAAAGAGTTCGAGCTTTAGAGGCAGCACAGACCCTCAAAGGGCAGTTCATTTTTTGCTGAGCTGAATACGTCATCAGTTCCAAAGGCCAAGATTTCTCCAGGAGACTGCATAGAGGCAGCGGAGACCCTCAAAGGGCAATTCATTTTTTGTTGAGGGGAATAAGTCATTAGTTCCAAAGGCTGAGAAGAGGTCCCAAAGTGTCGAAGAAGCATTTTATTAATCAGCAGCAAGAAGGACAACTAGATAGGCAGTTGATTCAGGCATCACGTGTGGTAGATAGCTCTAGTGTGATGCAGAGCATGTGCATGCCTAGTTGGACGACTAACCTTTCACAGCTCAGATAGTGTTGAGATTGCTCGAAGTGAGGGTAATTTCCCTCAAGAAATTTTTGCCAGTATTTTATCTATAGGATTGCCCGATTTCGACATCCAGTTGTACTCATAATTTCTCACCGCTGCATAATAATATAAAACCCTCAATTGTTGCACCGGTTTTCCCAAGTTGGGTTTTAACGGAGACATTTGTGCAAAAATAATTGTGTCAAATATTATGTGTATGTGCTAGCATATTTCTCAGTTTCCAACGCTATTGTTTTCCGCAGTTTTATTTGTGAAAGTTGCAGTGTGATTTATTTGATATTTATCATAGCAAATAAATTTGTTGAATTAATTAAAAATTAAAAGAATTAATTCCAGTTGTTGCAATAGGATTTCAATGGTGAAATTTTCACATGGTATCAAAGTGTGATTGGTCAAGCGAGGAAGCTTAGAAGCGAAGGAAGAAATTCGTTTTTCAAAGGGCACAACAGAATGAATTTCTAGAGGTTACATAGATCCTAAGCCAAGAAAATCAAATTGCTTTCAGTATTACGATTTATTAGTGCAAGTTGATAGAAAAATTCAGCTTGCCAGTTGAGTGATTGCAGCAGGCAAAGGGAGCAATAGAAGCTCAGATTTTCACTCAGCAGATTCCTTGTTTGGGCACAGAGGGTTTTGTAGCAAGTTCCAGAAGCATAATTACTGTCAGGTGGAAGAGAAATAACACACAGAAGGAAAATTTCTCTTAGGGGATCTCAGGTTTTAGAGATCTATTTTTTCTAGTTGCAGAGTGGCAGCTGCCATGAGCAATTTTCTCACTCCAACATGGAGTGCGAATATCAGATCCAACAACTGAGCAGAGGGAAAGAGAGATATCTTCGACCAAATTTAGAGATGGCCACAACTGGGCTTAGAGATTACAATAGGTTGGAGGGAGGCTCCAACTATGTCATATTGAAGGCTAGGATGTCCTTTCTTCTAGATGAATATGGCCTGAAAGCCTATGTAAAGAATGTGGGAGAAGTACCCTAGGATTTCGATCATCTTACGGAGTACAGAAAGAAAATGGCGAAGGTGAAGCAAATGATTTTGGAAGGAGTTCGATATAATCTAGTCTCACATGTAACAGACAAAGGTACAACCAAGAAATGTGGGATTCTCTCTCCAAGCTATTTTAGAGTTATTCCAAGAAATGAAAGATGTTTCTCTAGGAGAAGATAACAAGCGTAAGTATGTAGAAGGGTGAAAGCATAGACGACTTCCTCACTAGGATTCAGGAAGTCCAAGATCAGCTTGCAGACATTAGGGAGGCACCCCAACCCACAAAATTTGTACGATTGGCATTGAATAGTGTCTCAGATGACTGACAGGTGTTTTTCAAAAGTATCTTTGGCCAAGACACATTACCTAAATGGGAAAAGATGTGCTTTGATCTATAGTAGGAGGAGTTGAGGCAAGCTCTAGTAAAGAGTATCATCAACGGTAGTAGCAGCAAGGGCATGAAGGGTGAGAAGGAAGAAGAAAATGTGGCCCTATCTAAGGGTCCTAGTTAAGGGCAAGGGGAAATGAAGAAGAAGAAGGACCTGTTAAAGGTAAAGTGCTTCAGATATGGTGAGTTCGAACACTACAGTACGTAGTGTCTCTCAGGAAGAAGGATAAGTAGGAGAAGTAGGACCATGTGATAGTGTTTGCGAAGATAGACAAATTATCCTCTGTGTTGGAGGAATATTTCTCCATGTTTGCAGCTATACATCTAGGATTGAGGTGGGGCGATATGGAGTTATAGTCCTAGAGTTGGAGAAGATGGGCAGTGTCGTTAAGGTGTCCTCCTCATGGATCATTACTTTTCTACGGGGGCCCACAACATTTAGTAGCAAGATGGACCAATGTCAGTTGATGTAGTTAGATTCCAGAGTGACAGTTGCAGACTAGTAGTAGTCAAATGCTGAGAAGTGCAGTGCAGTGTTGGCAACAATGCAAAGAGCCATAGTAGCAGAGCCAACAACAACATAGGTTCTTTAGTAGACAGTGCAATGGCTAGTAGAAATCAGAGAATCAAGAGTCAGATGCATCATACTGAACACAGTTGATTCAGTATTTTGGATGCTTCTCAGTTGCAGTTGTTGCAGATGCAACAACAATAGTTGAGAGGTAGTTGTAGTGTTGGCAGCGGTACGACAATGTCAATAGGAGCACAAATGCAACATCAATGTTGTGAGGTGGTTGGTGGGAAGTGGTAGGCAGTCACAATGGACATACATCAACATTGTGACAGAGCGTGATATAGATACAGGGTGTTGTAGTAGTGGTGCATCATTAGAAAACCTTCCTCGCTAAGAGGGAATATTAGTTTTTTGTACCACCAGAGGTGTTCTAGTCTCGAAACTTTGTGGAGAGGCTAAAGCATAGGAGTTCTCCATAACCCAAAAATTGTTTCTGGAAATTCCATCTAGAAGTGTCTCAATTAGATTATTAACCTATTTTTAAATATTTCCTAATCTAATCTTAGGAAAATGGGTTAATTAATCAGAATTAACTGAGATAAGGTGTGAATCATCTAGAAACTCACACGGATTGACTCCAATATGATCTTGGCCCTTGATTAAGTTTTAATCTTGCTCACTGGAGCCCCAACAGAAGATTATAAGAAGAAATTGATGGGTAGCTGGACGACACACTGGTGAGACACACTCGAGGTCAATATCCTTGGAGAGTTTGATTTTCTAGAGGCAGTAGCCAGAAGAGTTTGAGCTTCAGAAGGAATCATAGACAAAGAGAGGTAGGGACAGTGATGTTGGAGGAATATTTTCCAGATCCCGATAGTCCATAACAGAGGTTGAGATTTTCTCAAGGAGGTTGCGCAAAGGCAACATGGACCCTCAAAAGGCAGTTTGATTTTTGCTAAGGAGAAGACTTCTTCAGTTCTAGAGGTCAAGAAGAGGTCCCAGAGTGTCGGAGAAGCATTTTCCTAATCAACATCAAGCATGATGGCTAGACTGGCAGTCGATTCGGGTAGCACGTGTGGCAAGTAGCTCCAATGTGACACAAAGCCTGCGTAGGCCCAATTGGACGCCTAGCCTTTTAGAGCTCATACAATGCCAAGATTTCTCAAAGTGAGGGTAATTTCCCTCAAGAAATGTTTGCCACCATTTTTTTTGTAGGATTTCCAGAATTTGACATCTAGTTCTACTCAAAATTTCTCACCGCTGCATAATAATATAAAACCCTCAGTCGTTTTACTAGTTTTCCCAAGTTGGGTTTTTCCAGAGACATCTATCCAAAAATAATTGTGTCAATCTTTGTGTGTGCGCTCGCGTATTTCTCAATTTCCGATGTTATTATTTTCCGCAGTTTTATTTTTGAACGTTGCAATGTGGTTTATTCAATATTTTTCGTAGCAAATAAATTGTTAAATTAGTTAACAATTAGACGAATTAATTCCAGTGGTTGCAATATGGATTTTAGTGGTGAAATTTTCACATTTCTATTGTGCTATTATTCTTGAAGATCAATTGTATAGAATCTAGATATCATCATGGTATGCATTATTCATGTATGAAATATTAATGGAAATCCACTTGGTGAACTTTTGTAATATCTATCCAAAGTGAACTTGATCCCTCACAAGATAATATTTAAGGTTTTGTGCTAGGTCATGTTACCCACCAAAATGAATAACATTATAGGAGGAAACTTTTCTCCTATCCTTGACAATCGGTCAGTCAGCCATGTAGCCAACAATCCCTGACAACCACCACTAGCTATTTATCTTCTATATGTCTCTGCCACTTGCATCAACCATATGCTTCTCACCCATCCAGCATGAGAAAATGGACAAAGGTGGGATTCCTATCAAAAGGTACTTTAATCATTTTGAAATCGAATGCTTATGCTTAGTTTTTTTTGGGAATTTGATATGGATTATTGAGTTACCTCGAAGAAGGATGAGTTTTGACCATGATATTGTTCTCTCACCTTATATGGGGGGTTAAAATTTGAACCTATTCTAGTGAGACCTCCCCTAATGGCCCAATGGATTTAGGAGGGGCATTACTTGGGAAGCCTTGATTGAGATAACATAGTTTTGTTAGGATATTCCGACAGATAGGAAATAGTTAAGTTCAACTTGGTCTAGTATAAGAGTTAGGTATAGAGTTAGGTAAAGTGTGTTTCTTTACCGTTGTACATTTTGTAACTTACAATCCAACGGTCACCATATGTAGTGATCCGACGGTTCATTCTCTCCTCGGTATTACCGACACTTGATCCGTGGCTTGACACCCCGATTGGTCCATGATCTCTATTTAAAGAGCATGGAGGGTCATTTGTAGGTTAACTGTTCATGAGAGAAGCTTATGTCAAATTTCATTCTTTTATTAATAAATTGCCTGAAGTGGCTGCGTTGGCTCAGGCCGTGGACTGTTTCCCTCTTTGAGGGTTTCAACCACGTCAAAAATACTGGTGTATTGATCTGTGATCTATTTATGAGCAGTTCCATTTCGTGTTCTATCTGAGAAACTTACCCTGTAAATTCCCACATGGTACCAGAGTTATTTGAGGGCCGCATCCATTGGTGATCCAAATCCGAAGCCGGTAGAACTGCATCCGACTGTCGTTTCCTAGATCTACTGTTTCTAACTACTTTCGGGTTGAGAGGACTTCTCTATTGTGTTAGGAGCATCTGTTCCAGTGAGGAACCCCTTTCGTTTCACGCGAAAAGGTTTTCGATAGCCCTAGCTACGTCATTTTTAAGATCTGGAGGTATATAATCTTTATTTGCAGTTTTAGTTATTCGTCTCTCTATTTATTTCGGTTTATTTAGCTCTCTGCTTTTTGTTACCTAATCTAAACCTTTCATTTCTGCGTATGCTCTTTGCCCCGCGACTCTGTGCGATCTGAGAAAATCAGAAACAAAAAGGAAGGATTTTTCTCATGTGTATGCCCTTTTCCACTGTGCCTTAGTGTGATCTTGGAAAATCAGAAACATTGAGGAAAATATTTAGTTTTTGGGGAAAGATAACTTCAAGCCATAAGGTTTGTTTTTTTTGCATGTCTATGTTGGGTTGTGTGGTTTTTTGTTTTGTAAGAAAAAAGCGTTTTTTCAAGTAAGCGCGCACCCCAAAGCTTCAGTAACCAAAAAAAAGTAAAAAACCTTTTCCCTTTTCCAAAAATTACTAATTTTCTAAACTAGCTCACTTGGTCCAAAGTTACTTTATGAGAATGTTCAAGTCTTTCTTTTTGTTGAGTTACTTTTTCAAAAATCAAATGTAACTTATGTTTTAAAGTTACTTTATGTAAAAGTGTTCTCACCACTTATAAAAAGTGAGTCACTTATAATTCTAAAGTCTCTTTATCTTTTATTTATGTTACAATTTAGTGAGTAGCTCATAGAGTATCATTGTAAAAGTGACTTTCACTTATTGATAAAAGTGGGTCAATTAAAATCTTTTTTTAAAGTGAACTAATTAGATTAAGTTTGG
>APFE031003851.1:0-19375 GCA_000404065.3 Pinus taeda | reverse complement strand
AATGAGTCTCTTAAGAAAATAATAAAATAATAGTATAAGAGTTATCAATTTTTAAAGGAAGAGGAAAAATTTATTTTTTATTGTATTTTTACTTATCTCTTTATAGGTTTACTCATATGTAAAGTGTAAGAACTATTGGATGTGGAAATTCTTTGGATGCGAAATTGAATTTCGAATTCGAGGAGTATCCACTCTTCAAAATGTAGTAACTATTGGATGTGGAAATTATTTGGATGCGAAATTAAATTTTGGATTCGAGGAGTATCCATTCTTCATAATTTAGTAGATTTGCACTAAAAACTTTCAAAATTTCTAAAAAAACGTGTTTTTTATTCTACATCCAAAGGATGCCTACACTTGACATTTGAGTAAAACTATAAGGAGATAAACCAAAAATACAATTGAAAAAAGTAGTATTAGGAGAATTTTGACATCTAAAATGGGCCTCGTTTTTAAAGAAAAATAAAGAAAAATATTTTTTCTTATTGTGTTTTCAGTTTATCCTTATACGTTTATTCAAATGTCGAGTGTAGGGACCCGTTGGATGCGAAATTGAATTTCACATCCAATGAGTACCCAATTTGCATACTTTTGAGTAGATTCACACCGGAAAAAGAATGAAAATACATTACAAAAATATGTGTTCTCTCATTGTATTTTCAATTTTTTGGCTTGCGTTTACTCAAAGTATTCTTATTGGGTAATCGTTGGATGTGGAACTCAATTCGGTATCTGACGGGTCCTACATTCGACATTTGAGTAAACCTATAAAGAAATAATCCAAAAATACAACAAAGAAAAAAAAAATCACCTTTTCCTTACTAAATATTTAACCCTAGGGATGACATCATCATCCTTAATATTATTTGTTCTCTTAAATTTAACATTGTTAGTATATTTTTTGTTCTGAGACCCATTTTTTAAATCAAAATTCTCTTAATGTTTTTTCTTTTTCTTCCAAAATATTTACCCATGGAGATGGCAACATCGTCTTGAATCTTATTGGTCATTTTAAATCTGATTTTGTTAATACAAGTTTTGTTTTGAGGCTCATTTTTTACCTCAAAATTCCCCAAATAAATAATCCTTGAAACATCCAATCAGAGAGTGTTAGTATGCCCAATTCTCTCCAGTTTCTCCAAAAGTTTTTACTATCCTAACAATAACAAGAATTTTGTCAATTGTTTTCTATACAAAAGTTTATTAATACCTAGATCATCCTAGAATAGGAATTATCTCCTGCAAACCTCTTTCCTATGTCTGCTTATGTTGCAACAATTTACAAGGCTAACTACATTTCTAGTAATATGAACATTAAGTTGAATGAAACCCAAAAATTTGCAGAGAAACAATTAAATTTAAATTGACAATACATATATCCATATACATTATGAATTTTCTAATACCATAGATCAACTCAATTACATAGTGAACACACACATACAGATCAGTAAGGTTCTTCCAACTTCCAATGAAGTCTGGTATTCCTCCAGTGAATTGATTATCAGAAGCCCATCTGGATCACAAAACCAAAAAAATGTTATCCAAATACAATCGTCTTAATTTATATTTCATAACAATTTTCCAATGTATGAAACTCATTTTGTGGGTTGTACCAAAAAAATAAGAACAACAGAGTACTACTGTCAAGAATAGTAGCAATTAAAACTCACAGAATTCTCAAGCTTTGAAGATTACGAAATGACGATGGTATCTCTCCACTTACTCCTGTACTAAAAATGTACCTGTTTGGTAAAAATAGAGAACAAAATTCAACTTAGGGATATTTGGAATGATTTCTAGCCATCTATCTAATGACAAGTGTGTGACAAGCACAAGGCATAATTTGGATAAATTTTGCTTCCCTCCACTCATGAGAATCTAACAAAAATCACAATAGAAAAATAGGAATATGTTGGCAAGTCACTAATCATTCGCGCACCAACACAAAATATAGGCATTCAATTAACTTATATTGACAATAACCCAATCAAGTAACTCACTTTCCAAGCAATAGGAAATATATCTTTGGAATCACAATGAGCTGATCCAATGATCTTCATTAAAACATTTATTATTCTTGTGAAATATATCTTAAATGGATGCATCATTACATGTAATAGAGTTTCATTTCTTATGCCTTTGAGAGTGGAAAAGGAACATTTCATTTTCCATTCATTGGATTAAGTCGATTATAGCACATATTAATACATAAATTTACAATAAATATATTAGCAACAAATATAGAGCTTTACATAATAAAAATCCTTATATGGAATGCTAGACTACTTCCATAAAATCCAAATTTTCTACCGCCCAAAGCTTGTACATGGTGATTTATGATTGGATTATATGGATTGGTGTTTTATTAAATCCATAAAGCTCTGAATTTCTTCCTATTATGCTTATCATCTAAGATACCTACCATAATAAAAACCCAAAACAATGCAACGGAGGTGGACTAGAGGAAATTCGAAATATATGATCATACCATGATCAGAATTACATATGATAGAAAGGTGATAACATATGATCAAGAAAATAAGTCCATCCATTCATGGAATTTCTTATAAAAGAAAAATTAGAAACGATTAAGCAACAAATATAAGGAATGAAGTTGTCAAAAGATAATAACCAATTATATAATGTGAACTAAAATGATAGAAAGAAAAATATAATTATACTCTCCCCTGGCGAAATATTATTAATATAACTAGGCCTTTGATATGTTTGATATAGCAATGGAATTCAAGAAGCATTGCCAATTTAAGAAACATAAATTAGAAATGATATTTTAGCGATGGCACTAACAATGTAAATCAACTAATTATGCCTAAGCTAAATTTAAGGAACCATTCATTCTTGGCATCCTTTCAGTACCAGGCTTTAGAAATTATTATATTAAGGAAATCAACACCCTTTTTTCTCGTTCTTGGGATGCTTTTAGTACTAAGCTTTAGAATTTGTTTTATCAAGGAATTCAACATCCTTTTTTCTTGCACACTAACTTTTATCATCTAATGCAACCTATTGTCTCAAAATCTAGCAGTTCTTCTAAAAGCGCACCCTACAAGACAAAACACTAGACTAAGTGACAACAATGAGGTGTGGCCCACTATCACCACAACCACTACCCCTTGCTCTTTATGGAATTTCACCAATGAGAGGCTTCCCATTAGAGATGTCATCTATGAAAGATATGTTAGGTTCAAGTTTCAAGGTGACAAATGGCTTATAGAGGATGACTCTTCTTAAGGACAAAACTCATTAAGCAAGAAAAAGGGAACCCGCATCCTATATCAAGACCAAATTAAGACTCAATTCACCTAGGGCTTGAGATATAGCAAGGAAAATGGATTATCCTAGAGTCAAGAGGCTAAGAAAAGGTTTCCCCACAATGAATACTAGCAAGAAAACAAGAAAAGGAACCTCCAATAAGCCCTTAAGTTGAAGCTTCGCAAACTAGGGTTTTCCTAGGGCAAGAGAATCAGGCCTTGAAATGTAAAAATTGTCCAGTAAATGAAGATTATTTTGAGGCAAACAACTCTTCCCCAAATTCTAAATCTCTCCACAAGCCAAACTTCTCCTTCTAAACAAATTCACACCAAGGCCTAGATGACGACTTATCCTTAAAAGTGCCAAAATCATAAATAAGAGAGCGAAATTTAGTTTAGGGATGCAATTATGTGTGATCACCAATTTGAAAAGGCTAGTTCCTAGTCCTTAGGATGATGGAGTGTATGGAGGTGAAGTATTGGCTAGATTTTGTGAAGAAGGGAATTTTGATGCCCTAGATCAAAACCTTAGCTATTATCTTTGTGAGGGATCAAGGTCACTTGGAGACCTAGTTTAAAGTTTCACTAAGGGGATTTCCATTCACATTTCATACATAACCAATGTATACAATGATGATATCTAAATTCTATAGAATTAATCTTCAAGAATAAATGGCACAATAGAAAACCATAGATAATCAATACATTCCATACATTAGACATAAGATCAAAAAATTATCAAGTACAAGGTTCATTTACAAGACAAAAAGCATGAACAATTCTTTATTGCTCCAAGACAACATCTCCAATTCCAAGAAATAGCTCCAATAGACAAAAATGATCCATAGAATCACATATCCACAAGATACAAGGTAGGCCAAAATCCTCAAGGAGGTCGAAATCAAGTCATAAGTGATCATGATGAAATAGAATAACCCTCTCCTACATTTATATGAGGATAACATTAATTATCTCACAAAGCCCCTAAAAACAAGTTTGATGACAAAATAACTTGGGTTAGAAGCCAGCCCACTAGATTTTCACAAATATGCCTTAATTATCCCATAGGTGTGAGATGCTATCTCTCTAGGGCTTATGTCATGCAATAAATGTGCTCCAAATGGCATGTACAAATGTGATGAGGTGTCCAAGATGATGTAGAAGTATGTCATGTCCATGATTTAAGGGTTGGCCCTCGAATCCACCTTAATACCTCCTGTGGGGTCCCAAGATCTCGCCGAGGACCACAAAGTGGTCTCCATGGATATCCAACTACTCAAAGTGGCCTCCTCTACTCCAACATTGAGGGATTCTAATGTCAAACTAAATATACCTAGTCTCTTAAGGTGAGACCATCCTCATCTGGCTCTAAATCAGCTGCCATCCATCCAATAGTGTCAAGGATAGCTCGGGGGAATGCTAGGTCCAAGTGTGTCATCCTGAAGAATCATCAAATCTAGTACAATGTGAGCTAATGTCCCAAGTGCAGGAGGTGATTAGGGACATGTTTCATATGATGTTGTTGCTATGAGGCCTAAGAATCTCAATGCTTCACCTATTTGTGCCAATAAACTTCTATGGAGGGATCAGGTATCTAGAGAGTAGGTTCCCAAGAACTGGGTTGTTTAACTACTTGACAATCACACCAAAGATTCAAGTGAAAGAAACGAATCATTAGGGACAAAGATCATTATTGTATCTAAGTGAACCAAGGTTGAGTCTTAAGGGCTAATTAATACTTCAAATAAGGATCCACTTCCAAAATCAAGACTCTAATCTCGCAATGGTTTTTTCTCCCTAGGTAGAGGTGGCTAAAGGTCAACCATATCAGGGGCTTCCATCCCCTAAGGGGAAGCAACATTTCCTTAGTACACCCATCAATTGATAGGTGTTAGTGAATAATGATGATGATAACGAAGGGGATAAGACTTCATGGCCAAGTGCTATGGTCAAAGGGACCAACTGATGGGGGTGTCCATACCTTGAGTGTATAGATGTGGGGAGGGAGCATTCGTGGATGCATGACTTACCATGTTATGTAACTAGATCACAAAACATAAGAAAAGATATATCGATGACTTGAAAATAATCCTCTTTGAGGGAACAACCTCCTTTTACATCAGATGAATGAACAATTCTTGGATGATACAATTGACAAAACCTCCTTGGTATAGGATTCTAAAGGGTCACAATATAATTAGGGCTTACATAACAATTATAATGCAAGGAAAAGACAATAAAAATAGTGGGCTTCTGTGAGGCACAACAATAACAATATGGGGGCTACATGGGACAGAAGAATAACAATATAGAGGCTAGACTACTAGGTGAAAGCATGAAGATGGACCTTACACTTTTGGGCTAAATGTGGTGATGAAATTTCAAGTTTTTCCTCTTTTATCGAATTGAGACCCTTAAAATTCATAGAAGCACCGTGAATGATTCAGAGTAAAAAGACAAATTGTGGAGAATTATGTTGTTGTCCTGATAATATTTTTTTGCAAAAATATTCATGGTCGTATAATATGTCAATTGTCCATTAAATGAAATGTTTGTCCTTACAAATTTTCACACACCTTAAGAGGTATGTGTGTGTTCACGTAGCATAACTTAGTTGGCAAAATTAAAAATTATTTTTTTATGCAAAATTATATTTTTTTATTATTTTTCGAAGTTGGCAAAGTAATATTTTAATTGCATTTTACAGAACTTAGTCCAAAAATTGTAATATATATACGAGCATGATCTACATTAAGAGAACTAAGGTTTTCATATTAAAAAATTATTTTTCTATGCAAAATATATTTTTTTATTATTTTTCGAAGTTGGCAAAGTAATATTTTAATTGCATTTTATAGACAGTTTTTTTCAAATATTTAAATAAATTTAAAAACCAAGAGTACCCTTTTGAATAGGACTTGTAAACAAAGAAAGTCCCCTAGAGTACCAAATGCAATGTTGTTGCAGAGAAATCTGTAGAAGAGGACCTAAACCTCTATTTTTAGGCCCTCAACAGTTTGATCAAGCACAAAAAACACTTGATCGAGTGTTTGAAATTGAAATTTAAAATAGCTCAATCGATGGTTTAAGAAACCCTAGATGGGGTTAAATAGAGGCTCAATCGAGCTATCATAATTGTCTAAGAAAAGAAAAAAAAAATGAAGCCTTACAATACTTGTGTTTAAGTGAATTCTAAAATTTATTTATTCCACAAATAATTTTTATAAATATTCAAATTTATTTCAAACTCTAATTTTCCAAATTTTATTTTATTTTACCAAGAAAGTAATTATAATAATATATAGATACATTTCTATAAAAGATTTTAACTTTGCTTTTTCAATTTTGAAATTCTTAAAAATGATAATTTATATATTGTCTTTGATTTTAAATGAAAATATTTTATACTTACTCATTTTATAGTTTTTCATGTAGAAATCAATAAAATAAATCAAATATAATAAATAAATAAATAACAACACTAAATAAATTAAATTTTTATAATATTATTATTTTAAAAATAATTTCATACGCACATTTAAATCTGGATTACTCAAATTCAAATTAGTCAATGTTTTAAAATTGAAGATTTCCTTCGCACTTATGAAGACTGAAGGCAAAATTGAAATCCATTCCAACTACATTATATTGCATCCATTACAACTATTACAAATGTATATATATGTGTGTGTGTGTGTGTGTGTCATCTTATAAATATAATTTAAATAATAAATTTATTAAACATAAGAAAATTTATCAATTTGATTTTAACACACACACACACACACACACACACACACACACACATATATATATAAGTAATTTAGTAATATCCACTTGTTCAGGAAAAGAAATGAGTCGAGTAATAACTAGCCTAGATCCATCTTAACACCGGATCTATCAAGCGTCGAGAGGGATCAAATGTCTCGAGGTGCAAACCTATTTTGGAGTGCAAAACTTGAGAAAAGGTTTACACCTTGAGAGATTTGATCCCTCTCAGCAATTGATAGATCCGGTGTTAAGATGGATCTAGGCTAGTTTGAGTCGTGTGTGGTCATAAAAAATTTGTTGAACATCTAAGTATTTTGATCATTTTAAATATGCTATATATGTCTAAGATTAATTTGGTCAATTTAATTTAAAATTTTCTTAGTTACATCAGTTTGTTGAGATGAGAGAGATTATTAGTAACTTGAATGATGAAGAATAATGAAATAAAATTTTTGAGTCCAAAGTGTCAATGTAATCATTTTGATTGATAGAAAATGTGAATAATAAGAATATAGTCAATCACAAACAATCTTCATTGTGATCAATCTGAAACTATTTTCTTCTACTATTCCTATTGTCACACCTATTAGTTTTTCTATTTTCTCATATCGATCATATGAAAAGAGTAGTTGGAATCATAGACCATTCAAATATTTAACTCGAGCTTAAACAACATACCTTGTCTCCATTTCTCTCTAATATTAATAGTAGTTTTCTCCAAATTCAATCATTGCACTTATGGAGTGTTAAACCCCAAATAATTTTCAATGGTAGTTATTTTCTAGTACCGTGTTTGAATGCAAAGTAATTAACAATTTTGAATGATGGAAAGCCTTAGGATGAGAATTCAAGTATTATATTTATGGTTGAATTATTGTAACACATAAGTCAATGCACGTCATGAATAATTTTTATGTGCTTACAGTGAGAGAGATTGTGTATGTTTTGGGGGTGAGAAGGAGAGACGCGGGGAGATAGAGATATAGATGGGGGGGAGAGGGAAGAAGAGAGAGGAAAAGACATGGAGGGAGAAAGAGATATAAATATGGAGAGAGAGATGTTAGAGAGAGAGAGAGGGAGAGGAAAGGGGGGTAGGGGGAGAGAGAGAGATAGATAGATATGGAGAGAGAGTGTGTAAGTTTAGGGGGTCAAATAGAGATATAGAGAATGAGAGACAACAGGAGATAGAGATATATATGGAGGAGGAAAAGATGTGCTTACACTGAAATCAATGCACACAATTAATCTTGTTGCATCTGGTTACACATCATACATCTGGTTGCATCAAACTAGAAATCAACATCTACACTAAAATCAATGCATCTAGTGCAAACAATCAAATAGGATTAGAAATCAATATCTACACTGAAATCAATGCATCTAGTGCAAGCAATCAAATAAGATTAGAAATTAATATCTACACTAAAACCAATGCATCTAATGAAAGCAATCAAATATGAGTAGAAATAAACATGTATGCTGAAATCAAAGCATCTAGTGTAGGGTATTAAATAGGATTAGAAATAGACATCTACCCTGACATCAATGCATCTAGTGCAAGCGATAAAATAGGATTAGAAATAAATATATACATTGAAACTAATGCATCCTATGCAAGAAATCAAATAGGAGTAGAAATCAACATCGACACTGAAATCAATGCATCTAGTGTAAGGTATTAAATAGGATTATAAATCGACATCTACACTGAAATAAATAATATAGTGCATGTGATCGAATAGGATTATAAATCAACAACTAAATTGAAATCAATACATCTATTTGAGTGAAAATCTAAAATATTCATGACTTTCTAGATCTAACTTCTATGTTTGTATTTGTCTTTGTGTGTCTCTTTCTTCTTCCCTCTTTCTCCACCTTCCATTATGTTTCTATCTCCCTCCCCCTCTCCTCTCTCTTCCCCTCCCTCTCTCCCTCGTCTCTCTCTATCTGCCTCTCCCTCCCTTTCTCTATCTTTCTCTTCTTCCCTCGCTCCCCCTGCCATCTATATCTATACCTCCCCCCATCTCTCCTTATTTTTCTCTGTATCTCAACCCCCTAAACACATGTCACACTCTCTCTCTCTCTCTCTCTCTCTCTCTTGCTCTTCTCTCTCCCACACTGAATCTCCATCTCTCCCTTTCCACTCCCTCTACACCTTTCTTTCTCTATGTCTTTCTTCCCCTCCAACTCCATCTCTCTCTCCTCTCTCTCACGTCCTCTCTCTTTTCCCGTCCTTTCTCTCCCCTTCTTTCCCACCTCCCTCTGTCTCTCCCCCCATAATACACACTCTCTCTCCACCCTCCAACATTTTCACTATCTCCCTCCCTCTCTCCTTCTCTCTCTTCCCCCTCTTTCCCTATCTTTATCCTCTCCTTTTCTCTCTCTTCCCTCGTCTCCTATCTCCCTCATTCCATCTTAATCTCTCCCTTTTCACTCCCTCTCTCTCTCTCCACCTCTATCTCTCAATGTATTTGTTCTTCAATCCCTCTCTTTCCCTATCCAAATCCATCTCTCTCCACCTCCTCTCTCTCTTTCTCTCTCTCTCTCACTATCTCTCCCACCTCTATGTCTCCCTCCCCGAATCTATTCCCCCTTCCATATAACTCTATTTATTAAATATGATCCCATTATATTGTATTTAAGAGTATCTAAAAAAAATTGGTTGTAAAATATTAAATCTATATTTTGGATCAATCATGTTAAAGAAAATACAATAATAAAAAACTTAAAAGAATCATGCACCATCTTTCCTCTATCATTGTAAATCACTTTGTTTTATATAAATTTCACATATGCATATATAAAACTATTGTCATTTTTTAGGTTATTATAACCTCCATTTAATCTCTATGGGAATATTGTTAGTAGTCGTGAGGATGGAGGGTTTAGATATACCTAAAAAATAATTGTAACCATTTTTTTCTTAAATTTAATTAAAAAAAGTTATAAAACTAAATTAAAATAAAGTTTTTGTAAAATAATTGATTTTGAAATAAGTTATGATTTTTGGGCATGTGGTATTGATAAGCAATGGTATTGGCCCATGGTATTGTAAAAAAGTAATTAAAAACCTAGATCCATAACATAATAATCAAAAGTCCAGATAGCCCATGGTATTGATAAACCATGGTAGTAGCCCATGGTATTATAATTTTCTTCCATCCTCTCCCTCTCTATCTTTCTCTTATGGGTATTGGCCCATGGTATATGTTACCCAATATTTATAACCACCCCCACCTAATAAATAGTGGCCAAGGGTGGGGGAAATACTAATTAAAATGTAGTATTATAAATTTTACCTAATATTTCACGTCACACCCCACCCTAAATATTACATTCTACTCAATATTTCCCCTCACTCCTACTAATTTTATAGTTGGTTTTGTTTACTTTTAAATTAAAAATATAAATAAAAATTGCAATAAGAAGTGAACCCCTTGAGGGGGAAATATTGGGTAAAATGTAATATTATAGTATTATATTTTATCCAATATAACTTAGTAAAAAGTGGATGGAGGTAGGCAAAATATTAGATAAAATGTAATAATTACATTTTTCCTCATATTTCCCCAAGTGCCAACATATCCATATTTTAATTTTTTTTTACTTTATAAGCTACATAGATTTAATGCCATCATTTTCTACAACTAATTATGTATCTAAATATAACATCAAACTAACACGAATCTAGGCTGGTTTAATCCCCCCTTAAATAGATGGATGGAGGTAGGCAAAATATTAGATAAAATGTAATAATTACATTTTTCCTAATATTTGCCGAGTGCCAACATATCTATAATTTTTTTTTTACCTTTATAAGCTACATAGATTCAACGGCATCATTTTCTACAACTAATTATGTATCTAAATATAACATCAATCTAACATGAATCTAGGCTAGTTTAATCCCCCCTTAAATAGATTATATTCCAAAGGAATTCTATAAGTCAATACCATGGATTTTTAAAACCATGGGTCAATACCATGAGTCATTTTTTTTATTTTTTTTTATTTTTATAGGGTTTTTTTTTGTTATTTTATTTTTAATTTCAACAAGTTACAATGTTTACATTACATTAAGTTACATATCTCTACCATATTTTAATTTTATTTTGACCTAGTCAAAGTGTTACACATTTCTAGCATACTATAGACATTAGATATCGGCTCAATGAAGAAATTACATTTATCCCTCATACTAAAATGTTTTTTTTGTAATTAATTTATCTCATTTTATAAAGTTTGATGCAAAATAAAAGTGAAAATTCAAGTATTTAAAAATCGCTGACATTGATTTTAAAGTAACGCTACACACAACATCTCTTGCATATACATATATTAAAGTAGTAACATTACACACAACATCTCTTGCATATACATATATTAATGTAACGTTACACACAACATCTCCACACACACACACACACATATTAATTATTTTAATGTAACGTTACGTCACAACATCTCTCTCATGTACTGGGCTGTAAATCACCTCTCAGCGCAATCATAAAAATTACTAACACAAATTTTCCAAGGAAGGGTTTGAAAATGGAATTCATAAAACCTTGAAATGTGGAAGGTGCATTAGTAAGGCCAAAAGGCATGAACAAAAAATCATAATGACCTTCATCAGTTTTCAATGTTGTTTTCAGAATATCTTCAGTCTTCATTCTAATTTAATGATATCTAGAACGAAGATCCAACTTAGTGAAGTAAAATGCTCCATGTAAGTCATCCAACAATTCATCAATGACAAGAATGGGAAATTTATCTTTAATAGTGAGCTTGTTGAGCTTCCTATAATCTGGACACATACACCATGATCCATCCTTCTTGTGCACCAATACTACTGGAGCAAAGAAAGAACTTTGGCTAGGTTGAATTATACCAGCCTCTAACATTTTTGCAATAATATGTTCAATTTCACTCTTTTGGGCATAGGGATATCTGTAAGGCCTAAAGTTTGGAGGAAAACTTTGTGGAATCAAGGGAATAGCATGATCATTATCGCGGATAGGTGGGAGGCCTTTAGGAGTCTCAAATACCTTGGAATGATCGTCCAAGAATTTTTGGAGATATGGAGAAATAAACTATTTCGATGTTTGAACCTCTGGTGAGCATAGTTGTGAAATTACACTCCGTTGTTCTTTCTTAAAAATATTTGTCATTCCATTAGAGCTTATTATCTTCCCTGGTTTCCGTGTGATACCCCTTGATTCAATTTCCTTGTGATACCCCTTGGTTCCTTGAGTCCTCCTTTGGTTAATGAAGCAAAGTTTCTCTAACCCACCTTCTTCTCTTTGGTATACAACCTTCAGACCTGACAGAGAGGGATATTTGTCTATTGCATGGTTTTATTCATAGACAGAGAAGAATTCTATGACATTTAGTGTGCACTCATTCCTAAGGTATCTCTTAATGCATCTAAGGCAGAAGATAGTTGGTTCCCTTTCTGCTTCCTCTTGCTTCCTTTTAATTTTCATAATATCCATTTGTAGGGAAAAGGTATGCAACATTTCACTTTTAAAATAATCCAACATACTTCTTATCTCATGTTTGATGGATGACGTAGAGGGAGATGAACTAACCAAGCCTTGGCTAGACCTACCCTTTTTCCTAGCAACCCTAGAGTGATTCTTGAATATTGTTTTAATGTCGTCATAAGGCAATTGGTAGATGTCTCCTCCAGACAACATGTTGAGGGTTTCCATTACATTTTCCCCTCATGTTTAATGGATGACGCAGAGGGAGATTAACTAACCAAGCCTTCGCTAGACCTACCATTTTTCCTAGCAACCCTAGAGTGATTCTTGAATATTGTTTTGATGTCATCATAAGGCAATTTGTAGATGTCTCCTCCAGACAACATGTTGGGGGTTTCCATTACATCTTCCCTGATCCCTCATAGAAGAAATAACTGGAGTGACTCAGGGTCAATGGTACATTAGCCCTCCTATAATTGATTAGTAATCTTTCCTCATAGTCCTCTAAGGATTCATCTAGTCCTAGGGTCATCCTAAATATTTACTCCTTTGTTTCTTTGGACCTATGGTAATCCCTATACTTGTCATTGAAGGCTTGTTGCATTTGGGCCCAGGTAGTGATGCTTCCTCCGAGTAAACTCATAAACCGATGCAAGGATGAATCTTTGAGGGTAGATGGAAACAAATTTAGCTTCTATTCATCAGAGGAATCATCATAGGTCCTCCAGAAAACAACAAATTCAAGCATGAAGGTGTCCAGATCCACAGAGGTTAGGCCATGGGAATTTGGAAGGGTAGCATGGCTTATATTCTTCACTCTAGCCTCCCCATTGGTTTCTCTTATAGGAAAAATCTCATTTTGTCTATTTTCAACCATGGTTTGGGTAGGTGAGATAGGCTCTTCTTCCCTTATGGGTTCCTCAAAAATTTCAAGTTGCTAACTTAGAGGGTCTTCTAACTCCCCTATAGTCAAAGAGGAAAGTTCACAATCACTATAGAAGAATAAAGGTTTACTTATTGATGGGGTGGGGGTTTTTGGTAAGAATTTTCCTTGACTGTCCCTACTCCTATGAGGACTAGCTCTGTTTTATTTTTTTGTCTTTTTTCTTTTGAAATTTCAAATCAATAAGCCTGAAGCAAAATAGAAAGAGAAAACAATAAATCCTAAGTAGAAACAACACCTACTTGGATATTGCCCCGTCAACGGCGCCAAAAAGTGATGAGCCCTGGTATTGCATCAAGGATGTTGCAACTTCCAAGGTTCTCAACTTAAATGATCAAACTGTGGTTCGTATTGTTGAGAAATCTAGGGCATCAAGATCAAGTGATTTCTCTTCTATTAGTAACTTCTTGTGAATTCTTTTTACTTTCTTAGATTAGGATCTTTCTTTACTTAGATTATTAGTGCCCTTTTTCATCAAGAAACTAACAATGTATAAATCATAAAGAGACAAGAGACATAATATAGGATATCATCCAGGGCTGAAACCTCTCCTACTTGAGAGTAAAACCCGAAAAAATTCTTCTTCTTATAGAGATTCCAATTAACGAATACCAAGACCAAGACCCTTGACCTATTTTCCACTCTAAGACCAAGACACAAGTTCCCTTGATGATATCCTTATACAATGACAATCAACCTTCTGATCCTTCCCTTTTCTCGGCTCCTCTTCCACTTCGACCTCCTTCTGCTTCAAATCTTCGACCTCTTTGAATTAGGTCTGCAATCTTAATTTAAACCCTATCTCATGCACACGACCTTATCTTATGCTTTCACTTTCTTCGTTTTGGTTAGGGTCTTCTTCTAGCTTGTCTCAGCTTCCCTTATAGCTTGAACTTATCCCAATTTGGTTACCTTGAATCTTGGCCTTACTGCAACTTCTTCTTCGCACGTGTGACAACAAATCCTCACTAAAATAAACCCAAATTTGAAGCTAATAACTTCACTTTATTTCTTTCTTCCTTCGCTGATTCTTAGGATTCATTTTAGGTGATTTTCGCACTTCTAGATTTCAAAACTTCTTGACCGAAGAGTTGGTACTGAAATAATTTCAAGTTTCCCTATTTACAGTTGTTTCCCATGCTAATTAGACGACATGACATGTAGGTGAACCGACGTGTCTTTTGATGCAGATATTGTTATCCTTCTTGAAGCCGTCTTGTACAAGTAGACATTTCATGGCCTTGGAGGGCCTTCCTATACATTTAAAGACTTATACACAAATGTAACATGCCCAAGAAGGGTCCTTCAGACACGACATAGAATCAAATTAACTTTTATGACTAGATGACAAATCCTAAACGCTCACAATGGGAGACATCACTAAAAATAAAATTCCTCTCTCATGAAATCCATGAGTCCAACATTACAATAATAATTTTATTTTTCTTCTTTTCATCAATTACATAAAATCAAAATTACACGTCATTATGAAGACCAAATCTAGTTACACTTTTCAACACTCCCTCTTAACTAGGGAGGTATGCATAATGGTACTCGGTCATTCTCAATCTGAATAATTTCTCATAAAAAGAGTTGGATTGGTAACCCATCTGTGTAGCATCATATCGACCAACATTGTCACATAGCAAGGCCTTGACTAAAAAATCTATCTCTCCATAAGGTCTGAGCACAATGCTAGCAAGACCAATGATGTATAGACAACCTCATTATTGTCTCTCTCGGAACACCCCACTCGAGTTCTCAGGGTGTGTTCCACCAGGACTATTCTTGTCTTGGATTCCCAGTCCTCAAACAATATTGGTCCTCTATGATTACTCTAATGTTGGATTCCCTAGCTCATCCTCAAAGAGTATCAGATGCCAGATGTTTACCCAACCCTCCATTTTTCCTTCCCAAGTGAATACAAGAATGATGTGTTTATCTCTCCCTCTTAATTAGGGAGGACATATCTATTCCAATAAAGGAATGTACCTAAGCTCCCTCTTGGCTTAGGAATTTTGCTTCCTAGTTTCTACAAGGTAAGAAACTTGTTTTCAGGCTCCCTCTTAATTAGGGACCTACAACAACTCCTTAGGTGGAGATGATGGGACAACCAGCTTCTTGAAGAACTCCTCTTCACGAAGTCATGAGCTTCTTTTTCGTTATCTAGGAGTCTTCATGTTTGGGACTTCTTCATAGGGCACAAACCATCCATCACTTTCATCCATGAGTTAGTCATGTCATCATTGGAAAATGATCCATTAGTCCATATCTAACCTTCCTTCATGCCATGCTACCTTCTTCATGCCATATTTCCTTAAGGATATTTCATCCTACAACATGAGCATCAGTGGTGGAAGACATCCATAGGTCTTCCCTTGGCAGACCTACATAAGCCCATCTAGATATTTGTTCAAAAATAAGAAATGAACACTTAAATCAATATTATATTTGTGATAGTTTTTCATCATGACATCTTATAGTTTGTATCAGCATCATGCATGCATATTGACACATATCCCACAGATATATATTTTCAAGGGTCTCTTTCTTTTTCAGACTCCACGAGAGTCTTCATATATTTCATGGAGATATCCTAGTCAAATATTTTTGGTATTTGGATGTTGATTTCCTTTTTTTTTTCATGGTTTCATATCCCATAATTTCTTCCTTCCTTTCTTCACACATTTCATTCCGAGGAACTTCCAATCAAATTTCCTCAATTATAGTCAACCAACTCATATTACATATGAGGACTTATTATATTGATTTTTTCTAGTGAATGTGTGACCCATGCATTTATGCATTCCTTCGAAGGAAGATATCCTTCCTTTGATTATGCTCTCAATATGGAGCATTGATCCATGTTACCTGCAACCATATGACATGACACTTCAATATAGACTGTAAGCATACATACCTAATTTTCCTTTGGGTCATCCAGAGTTCCTGCAACCACTTCCTTGATTGAAAAAGCATCAATCCCTTGATCTGCTTCTCCTTTTATGTCATCATACCATCATCCAATGAATTCCACAAGTTTGGAATTCTTGATGAAACACTTGCTACCTCTCTTGATCGGTGACCCTTTCAACGAATATTCCATCAGCGAATCTTAAGGATCTAGAGTATCCTCATTTAGCAAATGTTTCCTTTCTTACTAATGTATGATGAGATTTGACCTGGATGACCCTTTTCTTTCTTTTCCATAAGTGCCACTTATGTTTCCAATGAGGTTCCCAAGAGCTATATGCTTCATTGATGACTTCCATAGATTCCAACCATGCTTCTTTATGATGATGTCCATATCACTTGCTTTCCATGCTTCTATGATGCCATGATGCATCCCATCATTTTCTTAGTGAATTATGATAGCCATATCTTACAATAGAAGACGTAGGAATTTGAAAAGAACTTATGTGAGGAAGATTATCTCAATCATAATAGAGATCTCTTACTTCTCTTTCTTGGAATTCTTCTTTTCAACTTCCTCCACTTCTTCTGTGATATGGTATTCTTCTCTTCCGCTTTTGTTATTATCATTTTTAATCTTAGCACAATCTCTTTTGTAGTGCCCATATTCTTGACACCCATAGCTTTGAATCTTAGACATGTCCCTTTTTTACTTTCGAGAACCAGACTTCCCAAATTTTCCCTTTCTTCTTATTACTGTAGCATAATCTTCATTTTGCTCACCTACTCCCACATCAGATTTGGACTTTAGTCTAGATTCTTGAATCTTGCACAATGACCATTGATCCTGGAATGGAGTAGCTTCTTTCTTTACATAAATACGTGAAGTAAAGTTACCACAGTCCTCCGGTGGTGCATTTAGTACAACTGTATTCATTTCTCTATCAGACATGACTTCTCCCAGATCTTGAAGTTGATCCTGGATCTCAAATATCCTCATAAAGTATGAGGCTATTCCATCTTCCCTTGACATATTCATCTTGTAGAGTTCTTGCCTTAATGAGATGACTTCTCCAGCAGTGCTTACAGAATACAACTCTACGAGTTTATCATATATTTATTTTGAAGCTTCGAGTTTGGATACATATGGGATGAAGGGATCCTTGATAGATGCTATGAGAATCCTTTGAGCCCTAATGTAACAGCCCTGGTGAAAATTTCATGTTATAAATTTTAATAAAGGAAAAATAAGACCATGGGTAAAGGACACTTATTCCAAGCTGAAAGTTGGGCAAAGATATCCTAGTGGGCATCATTGGATGTGTGTTTCGGCTAAGGAAAAATTTCAAAGGCTAAGGAAAAGTCAATAAAAGGAAAAAGGGACATTTTTGGCACATTTATTTATGAAATAAAGGAAAATAGGAGAAAAGGAAGGTGAAAGGTCACAGGTTGCATGTGACGAGGAAATTGAAGGAAAATAATGAAAAATTGAAGCGAACAAAGTTCCTTCTATAAATTAATTACTCCAAAATATTTGGAATATCAAAATATCCATTAAGGATATAAATATTATATTAAATATATGAATAAGAATAAGAATGATAATCTACAATGAGAACAAGCAGCTTGCTTATATATCACGCAAGTGTCTCTTCATGAAGAGTCATGTCTTATTAGACATGCCTCTTCAACCCAATTACTACTTAACTAATAATTAGTTATGATTATTATCATTTACATTATATTTATATTATTTATATATTTTATTCGTTACATTGCCTCCTTCCTCAAAGAGCTTTGTCCTCAAAGCTTGTCGATGAAAAAGGCTTGATCTCCTTTTCGGCTTCGAACGTCTTTCTGTCTTGGAACAGTCATCTTCGTCAATACAAGTCGATATGATCTTCTTAGTGACAAACAGAATTGTCGCACTGAGAAGGAATCAGACCATCCTAGATTAATCTTCTGTATAGTATTCTGATCACTGGAATTTTGTAACGACTTGTCAGCATAAGACAGAATTGATGTTACGTCATTATTCTCTGAAACATTAATTTGTTGTCTACGGTTTGAATGGTCCTGATACACAGCTTGGTTGATTTGTCTATTGTCATGATTTGGATGCCGATATAAAGTTTTTAGATTTTCTTCTGGCGAAGATGTTGTTGAATTGGTTATGGAACATTCACTTGGGATGTCCATTCTCTGAACTGCAACATCTACGTGTCATTTCTTCAACTGACTTGTCTTCTTGAATTGTCATATTCACTGGATCGGTATTCATTCCCTTATTTTCAAATTGAATTGTTGTGACTAGAGATTTCGATACTTCTTTTGGAGTGACTTGTTCCAACTTATCTTTTAATGCTTTTTTATCTTCCTTAAGTTTCTTAGTTTGATTGAGTAGACTTTGATTATGGTTTCTCAGATGTAAAAGTTCTTTGGTTTTTGATTCATCAACCTTATTTTCAGTTTTTTGAATTTTAAGTTTTTCATCTTTTAGATCTCTGATTTGTTCTAATAAACTTTTATTAAGGTTCTTTAAATGCAAATTTTCCTCTTCTTTTTCTGATAAATGCTGCTTGAGTTCTTTCTTTGAGACTTTAGTCTTCTTTACTTGTGCTAGTAATTTTTCGACGTGGTCCTTGAGACGAGAAATTTCTTCGTCTTTTTCATTATTTCTTTGTAATGCATATCCACAAGTCCAGCATATTGTTGCTTAAGAATTGTGATTTCTTGTTTCATATCTCTTTGGAATTGTTTTTGTTCATTTCTTAGAGATTCCATTTTTTTTCACTTCTTTTATCTTCCTTTTTTTTCAACAATTTATTTATTTATTTATTTTTTTTTTTTAATTTTTATATGATATTCTCTTTCCTTTTTTTCTTTTTTACTCTCTTTTTATATAATTTCTCCTTTATTTTATATATATAGCTCTTCTTTTTCTTTTTCCTTGTTGTTCACTCTTTTAATAAAATTTTTATATAATA
>APFE031003850.1:78548-90165 GCA_000404065.3 Pinus taeda | reverse complement strand
TTACACAGAAAATGTAAAACTTTCTAAACAACCAGCTCCATAAAAACATTATCAATTACAATTAATAAAATAAGTCAATTATTAACACATACTAATTTTAAATTCAACATTTTTACTTTAATTTAACTACCTTTAACCTAAGCTGCAAGTCTTAACTACTAAATAATTGAAAATTGTAATATAATATCTAACTAATTTTATTTCCTTTATCATTTATTTAACAATATACATAACTTTGAAAAAGTTCCATAAATTTTCCATTAACTTTCCTTTCCAAATTTGAATTTCTTTACGAAGATAATTGTACAAGACATTTACAAAGATTTATCTGTCATCAGGGTCATCATGTTCTCAAATTCCTCAAAATCAATTCTACCATCCGAGTTTCTGTCAAATCTTGCAATCATTATTTCACAACTCTCCAGATCTTGTCCTTCTTTTAGTCCTAAGCTGAGCAGGACCTGTTGAAGTTCCCATGGACTGATGAATCCATCCCCATTCTTATCAAAAACACTGAACGCTTCCACCAACTCCTCCTCCATAAACACTTTCTCCTCTGTCTCTGCATGCCCAAGAGCTTCCTGCCACAGATTCAGATAAAAATTGCAGAATGCATCAAAGCTCACATGCCCCGGAGAACCCATCACGATTTTCATATTGTCATCAGAGATGCATGGTATCCCAAGCTTTTGCAGTAACCCTAGTACGTCCTCTGCCCGGACGATGCCATCACCATTGGTGTCCAAGGTATTAAACAACCGAGGTACATCCCATGTATGGACGATAACCATGCATCTTTCATTTACACACTCACTGCTCCTCTCATCATTCATAGATGCAGATGACTCGTATTCTCCAGCTGCCATTATCTCTGAGTCTTTAGGATCGCTAAACTCAGAAAATTTGATTTTCATCATCTGTGAAACCCAAACATAAACATGAAAGTTGCAGATGCTACAAAATTTCTGCACTCGCCTCAGTGCCATGGACACAACAGTTCTCCAGTACATAGACATGACACGAATGTTAGAAACAGCACAATTTCTGATCATATCACGCACCATCTTTGGTATTTAGGATGAATGAGAGTGAATTATATCTCACCAATAATTCCTACAATTGAGAGCACATCTATATATAAAGAAATTGGATATTACTTAGGCTTCAAGGAAAGATAGCTAACAGAGCCTGCCATTCCTCTTAAGAAGCTTTGGAGGAAATTGCCATGAAATTCAGCGGAAACACTCCTTCAATTTAATAATCTTTTTTTTCTATTTGTTTTCAGTATGCATGCAATATAATAAATAGTGGTAGCGATGTGTGAAGGTTCTGGGAAGGTGCTTGGCCAACATTTCCTCGTCAATATGTCAGTTTCCATTTGGAATTGCATTGGTCATGGGATTCTCCTCAATTTCGAGGAACATGGGAGGGGTTCAGAGAGAATTTAATAACAATGGGAGAGGTTATTAATAACGTAAGTGAAAGCAGAAGTTGAAGAGTACACTTCTCTTAACGTAAGTCAAATGAGAAATTGAAAATTACATTCACCTTCTTTTCTTCGGTGTTTTTTTTATAATTATGATGGATTATCTATTTCAAAATATCTATCTATGAAAAACATGATGCGTAAGGATTAGTTTAATATGATAATTAATTATTTAAAAAAAAATTTATTCACTTTGAATAAAATTCTTAACGCCGTGATGGTGACGGAATGAAACTTATTAGAGATGACATAAAGATATATTGTTTAATGGAAAATGATCCCGTAGAAATAAATAATAATTAATAATCAAGAAAGATAAAGTTGAGGTATTTGTATATTTAAAAGTATAATTTTATTAGGAGGTAGAGATTTTCCATGAATATAATATTTTGTTTTGAGAAATAAATTTGTACTTATTAAGTGCATTAATAGTTTAGTTAATATAAAAGATAATAAATGAATTAAATTTAATATTTATATCTCTTTTAAGAGAAAAATATTATTTTATAGAAATAAATATATGTAACTGGAGGAAAATAATTTTTTCAACATTTCAAACCAACAAAGATCCATTATGATGGATTGCTGATGGGATTTGAAACATTGACAAAAAATTGGTTTCTCTGTGGGTCTCCAGTTACAAAGTTAGAAGATACTAACACAGAAGTCTTTAAATCCAAAATAATAAAATATATATATATATATATATATATATATATATTAGATAATAAATATATATACACATTTTACATGATTTTATGACTATGTTGATTTGTTTTTATATATAGAGAAAAGCTAGTGAAAAGATTAATTTAAATAAAAATTTAAAATTTATTAAAATAGATTAGAATAAAAAATGGTGTCGTATGAACATTTAGATAGTCTCAACTTTCTTTTTTATATAATCATTGCCAAGAAAAACTAAAAATTATTTTTTAAGAAGAGAATGTACACAACTTAACTAGTTTTTAGGCTTTGTGATTTTTAAGAGATTGAATTACAATGGTGGAGGATTTAGGACAACACATGTTTATTTTCTTGTATTAGAAAGGCGTTATGGTCTAACTAGTCACCATTGTAATGTAAATCAAAATAAGGAATTACCCTAATATCCTTATACCTAGAGGGATGGTTATTCCACCAAAATTCCCAAACACCTAAAGGCCAAAATCTCCTCTAGCTTTTTGAGGAACATTAATAAATTTGAAATAAGAAGATAAAAAAGCAATACATTGCTATATTACGTTACTCTTAGAATTATGATAAATTTTGTATTCTAGAATTATTATTGTTATATATTTGTTATGTGAGGAAGGTTTAATTTGAGATTATAAAGAACTATTAGTTAAGAGATTGTGAGAGATTTTAAGAAGATGAATCAAGATAGTACATATGTATAAATATTAATTTTATTAATATTAATGTTTGAGTTTATTTTATTATTGTTCATTTTATGTATTTCTACATTTTTAATATTGTAATAATCTTGATATCATAGATTGACTTGAGAAAATTTGTGAAAACTATGAGATATTTAATGTGTGAGTTTGAAATTTCATGTACTTTCCTAAGCATGGAGATTGGAGGTTGATTTTTTTTTTTTACAAAGACACTTGTGAAGTGGTTTTGTTGTGGAAACTATGCATACACAATGTTACATAGTGCACAATTCAAGATCCAGTAATATAAGAATTGATGGAAGTTACTAATAAAGATCACTAGTACATAAAGGGGGGTTTTAAGACAAAATTTGAGTAAATTATCTTAAAAATTGTCTTTAAGTGAGTGCCTCAAATTATTGTCATAAAAATTGTCTCTATAAAGATAATATAGAACACAACTATTATTGTCTCTTAAAAGACAATTCATTTTTGTCTCTCAAGGGACTATAGATACAATTAAAGATATATTGTCTTTGTACATACATATCTATTTAATCCCAATTATTATATCTTTAGAGACAGTAAAAAAATATGTTTAGAAGCAAAATACAAAATGTGAATCTTTTTATTTCTTTATTGATTAATTCATGTTAGGGCACGATGGAATTGAACCATCAACCTCCTATAAGGCAAGTGCTCTTCCATTGAGCTATCACCCTTTAAAGAAATGTGTTGAATGAATTCAACTCAAATAAAACCATTTGAGTTGAATAAATCCATCTTCAAATGCAGGTTAAAACCACCTCTCATACATGTTTCAGAATCAAACATTAAAAAGTCCGGTGGAAAAGTCTAAAATGAAAATGTCATCAAAGGTGGTTACTTTTCTTCTAAGAGGTCAAATGACTTCATGGTTTATGGTCGCTCAAAATTTATAGCCAATTGGATGGTAGATAGGTATCAAGTTTCTAATTCAACTCAAATAAAAAATGACCCGATTTTTGGAGGTCACTCTTTATCAAATCTTATCCAAATTGTATGCACACTAACATGGATATGCAATATATAAGGTTGAACATCCAATGGATAGATACTATTCATAGAGTATAAGAGAACTGTAATAAAAACAAAAAAAGAAGGGACTCCCATAAATGACGGGATCCTTTGAGATTCCCTAATCCATAGTCTACAAAACACTTCTATTCAGATAGCCAATAAGAAACCCTAAGGATCAACATGGCTTGGAAAACCCATCATATATAAGAGTATTATTCCCTGGCCCTCTTTTACTAAGTAAGAAAAGCATGAATAATTTATGCTCCTTCCTACAAACTATATTTAAGATAGTTAAAAAACACAATATAAAATTATTTTCTCACATTAACAGTAAATCCATTTATCCATTAGATGACTAATCCTATACTTTCATTAGTATGTAAAAATTTTCTGGATTTAGCCACAATATCGATTTTTCATATGTATCTTTTTTCCCTTTTCAAGATAATTAGAAAAAATAGATTTTTCATCAGATATATAATATATAGATTTGTTTATATATGGAAGATAACAACAAATCCCAAATATTCCAAACACTTCATTGCAATAATATCATAATATAAATGTATATATGTGACTCAATACAATTCATTAACGTAAACACAACATTTTAAAAGGGACTTACAATAGAAACCACAAAAACTTGAAATGAAAAAAAAAGGTTATTAAAAGCACTCCAATACACATATAAAATAATCAAGAAGTTGACTTGAGATGCATTCAATTTTGACAAGCCTAAGGCTTGACATCAACCAACTAGAGTATTATGAATAGTCATAACCTCAACTTCATGTCCTATCAATTGATGATATATGTAACTAAAATAAAGTTATAAAACCAAGTTACAAATAGTATTAAATATAGATAACATTAAGAAATAATCAACACGCTGATAGTTATAAAATACATGAATTCTACGTTAAGAAATGGCTCTTTTATAGAGAGGTCAATGAAATATGGTATAGATTTAGTAAAAAAAGCATGACAATCAATGTTTCCAAATGGAAGGGGGTAATCTTCCTACCCAATAACACTTGTCTCGTCTACAACAAAAATTCCTTCATGGTTGCATGCATACTAATCAAAGTTTATGCTCTTACAAACAAAGTCCCTGTGAAAGACAACAATCAAAACTCCATATGAATAAAAAAATGCATATACTAAACAAAATTAATATTATAAGTGACATCCTAGAAACACAATTACAATACATAACTAAAAATATAAATCACTCATTCAATTTGGCTAGCAAGACAGAGATGCAAATATATATTATTGATTCAATCTTGTTGGAAAGACAAAACTGCAAATACATATCACTCATCCAATATGAATGGTAGGAAAATCAAGGGGAACCTCCTACAAGAAAGCGAGTTTAATGTGAAAAGATAAAACCCAATTGAGGTCATCAAATAAGGTTTCAACTCCATCCTTGTTTCCTTTTCCTTGGTCCAGAGAGTAAATATGAGAACTTGGAACAAAATGGATTGGGGTTTTATTTGATTTGAATTAGAAGCATTGAAGGTATGGACATAGACATACTAGAAATTCAAACTAGGAGAAATGGGTATGGTGTAAATTAAAAATAGATCATATTTGTATCATGCCCACAAATTTGAATCTCCTAACTGAAAATCTTCTATTTTGCATATGTATGACCCTAATTCCCCTCTTGTTTATATGTCTAGAAATAATAAATAGAAATAAAGTAATACAACTCTTTTACAAACAAAATCTTGTTCCCCCCCTCATCCATTAGGAAAAAAAGAGATTGGGTTCAATTAAAGATACTAATTTCAGTAAACTTTGAAAAAATATGGAGCTTTTGCATAGAATAATGGTCACATATTATCCAAACATATTATACATTTATTCATTTCCTATTTACAGTGAATCGTTGGGAAAAACACTGAGGGGGGGTGCGGGGTGAATCAATATTTTAAAACTCAAACTTCTAATCTTATATTCTGATAAATATACGTTATTGTTATTAAGACAAACTGCATATGTACACTACTTTAGAGAAGGAAACCGGTGTATACCAAGTTTACTGATTTTTTAATATATTTCATGAGATGATTATTCTTACTCAATGCATCAGTAAATTAATTATCTTTTAGTAAGTAGTAAAGAACATAAATAAATCACACCAAACATGCATAGAACACCAGGAGTTTTAGGTGGAAACCCAATGTGGGAGAAAACCATCGCTGATGTTGTTTCTATCTTCTTTCTTATGATAAAGAAAATTATTGCATTTGTATTGATGCAGTCTCTTGTTAGTACGCAAGCACCCACCTGCAGAAAGCTACAATCTTCTATCTTTCTCTAGCACCTATTGGAAGGGAGATCCAACCCCTAATTTTGTTTACTGACTTCTACCAGAAGGGAGCTCCTACCCCATTTCTGAAGCTTGCAACCCTCATCTTCTTGTGGACCACTTTTCAGAATATTCCAAACTAGATACACTTTTCAAATAATCATTACACAACATGTAGGCCACCTTTCATAAAATTCTAAAATTGAACCCATATCAATCATAAACCCAAACAAATTGAAGCAGTGAATCTCAGAGATTGTCACTATGCAAATCAACTGAAATCCTAAAGTATCAAATCAATGAATGCAAAACCCAACCAAAAATAAAAATATTAAATTTCATATGTGATTGTACTGAATAGAACTCGTGTATATACATGTTTCCTCTGTATAAGACTTGTGTACAGATCTCAGTATAATGAATACTGAATCATAAATCATTGAATTATATATATAGATCATTTATCAAGCACATGTCACTTGAACCATCGATAGATTATTGAATCAAATACATATCACCATATTAGCATCGTCTATGTGACTTCCCTACAGTTGATCTGCATATGTACGCACATATAATTCACCGTGCCCACATACATATATGCACAAATTATTTTGCAAAAAATATAGGCGACCCTACAGATATGGAGCCGAGTATGTATGCGACTATTCCCAAACACACTACAGATATGTAAAACTTTTGTTGCAAGTACAACTTCAATTTTTGCAACCTTTACTGTCAATACTACATACTTTTGAATAAATCATTTAGATCATAGTATCATAGTTTTATCAATGTTAGCTACTTATACATTTGCAACAAGTAAATCAATCAAGCATACATGTCAACATATTTCATATCTTTGAGATTTGAGTCTTCTCCTTGCTCGTTGGTGCACACCTGTTTTAGATGAAATCATTCATAGACAACCCCATACTTGCACACCCAACAACTTGATCCCCATCTATTTATGTAGTATTTTCCTTAGCCAATAGCTTAGGTAAATTCCTTGGTTATATCATAAGTATTCTTTGACGAGATCAAATAACCATTGAAACACTTGTTACTATTGGCCAATACCATGGTAAAGACCTCTAGTATTCAAATTACCATGGTGCAGATTATGTACACGACTTTTCTTCTTAATACCTACATATGTACGTGACCTTTCTTCATTGGACCGACATATACTTTCTCAAACTTTATATTTGCCATCCATATGTCACTAAAATATCCATTCTCTATTCATACCAGTTGTGGAATATGTATTACTCTGTATAAACATCTTGTTATCATAATGTTGTCATATTTATCAAATAGGTTGCCATCAAGGACAAAGCATTAACCATAATAGTGAAGGAGAGAATTAGAGTGTTGGTGAAAGGCAACTCTTATGTTTGGTTCATTTTCTCCTCAAGCATAACTGAGTTCATGTTTTCAACGAGGAAACTTCCTCCATCGACAATAACCAAACCCCTTGGGTGGGATAGAATCATCATATCCATAAACAAGTTATAGTACATCTAAGATAAGCATGTATCTCAAAAATGACACCAATATGACAACATGCTCCAAGATACCAAAAAATATGTGCTAAGTGATTATTAACATGACAAGCACATGTGAGAAGACCACCAAATCAGTAAGCACAATCATCCAACCAAGGAGAAGTGAAACTCCCCAAATCAACAACCTTCATCAAATGATCCAATACAATGAAGAGAAAGGGATTTGTGAAAATGTACCCCCTAAATCAATCCAGTGCTATAGGAAACTAGCAACAAAAATCCATCAATATGATGAAAATCACATGGAACCTTATACAATATGAAGTGTAATATACAATAATGATGTTCATCTATATCATATTTGAAGTATAATAGGTCAGTATTCTCAAGCTAAGTTTGACAATAGAAATCAAGACAATATGATGTTGATCAAGATCTTTGTGACCAATGGTATGTTGACTAAAGTACAAAATGCTTTTAAGACTTGGGAGAATTTATAAGGCATGCATGAGATGTTAAACAAAAGTACAACATTCTTATTAAAAATTGTTATTTCCAATAAAGATGGAGAAATATAAATGACTTCAAGGCCACTTAATGAAACTCACAAACATTATAGCCCAATGAAATACAATTGATAGAGAGAATGAAGAAGAATATATGGTATTAATTATGTTGTAAATCCAAACCCCTTCATTTAAAATTTTATAAAGTATAGTGGAAGAAGTAGTTTGGTAGAAACAATGTCAATGGAGAATTAGAGTCATATTAGAAGCACATTTCAAGAGGAAACATAAGTATGAAAATGGCAATGGAAGTGGTAATTCTTAAGGTCAAAAACTTGGGAAAGATATAAAGTGTTTTCATTTTGACAAGCTAAGACATAGGCTAATTTTTGTAATAAATGATTTTGGGACCAAAAACACAATCAAGGAAATCCTTTCAAATGAGAAGAAAATAAACCACAATGTAGCTTAATGTAAATAGGAAAATAATTTTATGTGTTTGTGACTAGCGATAAAGGAGTAATTGATTGTGTTGAGGAAAGTTTTAAATTTTATTTTGTTGTCTTGTGTGGTGGAGAAGAAAAAAAAAATTAAGGCAAGGGTAGTGTTGTCACTCACTACATTGTGGGTTTCAATTGGTCAAGGTTGCCCAGGAATAGTGAATTTTGGAGATACTTTCCCAGGACACGGAAGATCTTAGAGCTTAATCAGACCCTCTCCATTACCTAGTGCTTAGAAAAATATTTCCAATGGTATATAGAAGTTTGAAAAAGGACTCATGGATCAGAAGTTAGGGCATGTTGAACATTTCCTTTGGAAAGCTTAGAAAACCAAAAATATGGCTAACTATGAGGGCATCCCGCAATCTCACATCCTTCAAATCGGTTGTCACAACAGTCCCGTAGTTATAGAAAACTCCAAAACTTGCAGGAGCTGATCTTGCGATATAATGTGAAATCGTCAAGGGAGGTCCGAAAAGAGTTAACAAAGGAAAGCATGGAAAAACCAAGGCAGACGACTCCTTTTCTCTCTCCTCCACATGGTGCAATCTCATATCCTGCATCTTGGTGATCACGTAGTCCTGCATCCAGGTGACCCCACAGTTCCCGCAGTCCCATAGGTTCCCATAATCCTGCAGGGTCCTGTATCCCGAATGTGAGCGATCCCACAGCCCACATCCTGCAGTCCTGCAAGATAGGTATATCGGTGGGTTCCTAACTTAAAAGACTGTGCAGGGGCTGATTCTGTCGTATAGTGTAAAAGTTCTGGGGGAGGTCTGAAAATAATTAATAAAGGAAGTGCTTGACAAAAGAAAGGCTTAGTCACCCCTTTCTCTCTCCTCCACATGGCACTATCCTGCATTCCACAATCCTGCATTATCAGCAATCACAAGAACATAGGGGCTACCTCCCCAATAAGCTTGCGGGATTGTGATATTGTAATTTAGTGAAAAATCATTGGGGATGACTAAAATTCATTAACGAAGAAAATTCCTGCAAAAACAAGGCCGGGCAAGCCTTTTGCTCTCTCCTCCAGGGGGGCATGTGGCAGCCTTTGATTGATCCTCAGAGAAGACATGACAACTGGAATCATCAGTGACGTAGCAGTACAAATGATGACGTGGTAGATCACACGTGTCACCTAGTTTCAACATTTTTCAACAATGAAATGGGGCCATTTTCGAGTGCCACATGTCACCACTCATAGGGTGACAAGTGGCAGTGACGACATCACCCCGCAGATCAACGATCACAGTTGTTAAGGGGAAAAGATAAAGTAAAGGTGCTTATGATTGCGATATGTGGGAATCCCTCCCCGATGCGATATGTTATAGTGGTTGTACCTCAGGAGGATTTCACGTCTGGACTATTGTCCCGTGCTATGGAGAAAGGTAGAGGGTCCCCTTTTCCTGTAGTGTGATTGTGATGTCTTAGGTGATCCTGCAATTCTGCATTTTTTAGTGATCGCAAGTTTCTGGGGAAGAGGCTTAAGGAAAAAGCACAGTAAAGTGACGATATGCTAGATTTTACGATACAAAGGAAAAGACCCCTAGACACAGGTCTGAAGGCCTTAGCACCTGAGGGCTAAGCCGCTAGTTCCAGCCCTTGGTCATATGAGTAAAGCCACACAAGTGGCTATAACAAGGGGGGCTAAGGGAGAAATCAAAAGTGCTCGTTGCGCCTGTTTTAGAGGAAAAAGGCATGTGCCTGAGAGACTGCGTTGTTACACTATAATGCATATCACCCACCACGTTAAGGAACCAAAAGTGCAGGATAGAGGTTTAAAGGGTGTGACAGGTCAACAACTATGGTTTTAAGAGGAACAAATGGTGCATTTAAAGCACAGGATGGGTTGATCCAACATAATCCCACTATGACATGGGTCTGGGAGCCAGTAATGAATGAATTAAAGGTAGAAAATAAAAATGTGGGTGAAGTAGTGCAAGAAGCCATACCTTAAGTAGAAAAACTCCCACAGCAGAGGTGACCACATGAGGGGCAAGGGTATCTTTGTATATTTTACATCTTATGTTCATTTATTTTTTGTACTATAACATGTCTCTTTCAATGAGGCTTTTAATTCTGTAATGATTTTGGACACAGAGTCATATCTGACTGAGACATCTAGTCGACCTGAAAAATGAGACTAGGCTAGAGATATTTTGATGTAATGAATGTTCTTGCTCCCCTCTCTAGATAAATAGGGAAAACCAAGACTTAGAAAGGGTTTAGAAATTCTATAGAAAACACTACATGCTATTTTCAGACTGTATCTCTTTGTAATGTAGATCTTTTTAGAATATTAAGGAAACAATGGTGATTCCCTCTTCAAGTATTATAGTATGTGTCCTCCTTGTCAAACTTATTTTTATGTTCATGCTCCTTCCCTGAATTCATGCAATTACAATTGCTAGAAATATTTCAAGCTCCCTCACAGATTCATTAGTATCTACATGTTAATACAAATCCCTGTAACAGTTTCACAGATTCATATGTCTCAACATTATTTATGTATATGCCTGTGTGGACTATTGAAATTATATCTTTAAATATGCAACACATGAATCATAGCTTTCCACTTCTCCTCCATTCAGTATTTCTGCTTGTAACTCAAATAAGTATAGAAATCCTTAATACCTCAAGATCTATGTGTTAAGTGTAGAATGATTGAAGACTTATGTTCTATGTGATGATTTTCTCCTTCTCTTGGTCCTCTCTCATCTTTTCTACAAAAACTTATTAAGATGTAAGACCTTGAAGCACTCGACCTCCATAATTTTTATGCTTATTTCTTAGATCTGAGCCTGTGAAGAAGTACCAGAAATCCATGTCTTATTTCTTTGGATAAATGAACCAATC
>APFE031003850.1:58664-78035 GCA_000404065.3 Pinus taeda | reverse complement strand
TAACATAAGTGATGTCTCCAATTTCCTGTAAATCATTTGAGGCACACAAATCTATATGTGCCTAGGAATTGGTCTTGTAGCAATCCAAGGCTGTCTCTAGGAGCTACAACATCTTTTGGCATCATTGTTGGGGAGCTTATTGAAGGATTCCCCCCCAGGATATGACAAACTGAGAACCCTTCATGTAGGTGAGTGAAGTATGTTCTCATTTCATTCATATCACCTTAGCGACTCCACACCCCCCTCATTATAATTCATAACCCTAACTTTTAAAAGGCCTCATACTCGCTCAGGTACATCCCAGTAGAAAGCCCCATTTGTATCTAACCTAGAAAGGTTGATTTTCAAGAAAGTATGGATAGAGAAAACTCCCCCAGAATCTGCTACCATCTCACTAGCCTTTGAATTTTCCTCCTCCATTTCCCAGCCTGTTGCTGCTCATTATTCAGGACTTACTCCAAAGGCTCTAACATACCCTCCTTCCCCTGCAACTCCTGTGGTCTTAACTCTAGTCCCTCAGCAAATTTTAATCCCTCCCCACTCGTCCAAATGGATCTTCCTGGATTTTTGCTAAATAAGTATGCACCTCTTAATCTACGTTAGCCCTTGAGTGCAATGCCCCAGGACTACCTAAAACATCTGCCTAGGTTCAGTGGGGAACGTGATAACATGGAACATAGTCACATTGAAACCTTCAATGCTTTTTCCGAGAACATAAATTTGGAACAACTGGATGTGGTCATGAGCCTTTTTGTACAATACCTCGATGGAGAGGCTAGAAAGTGGTTCAAAGGCCTACCAAATGCCTCCATCACTACCGGGGAGGAGATGGAAAATTCTTTCACACAGAAATGGGGAGAAAAGAGGAATCATGAGTACCTCATCATTGATTTTAATGCCACAAGAAAATATTCGAAGGAGATACTTTAGAATTTATCAAAAGATTCAATAAGTAGTACAATAACCAACCAGCCAACATAAAGCCTCCCCTAGCTATAGCTCATGTGGTTTTCTTGGGAGCCTTTAAGTATAACGTTGGCTTTACCCTGAGAGAAAGGAAGTCTCTCACTCTAGACCAACTTTAAATCGATGCTCTCGAAGTGGAACCAAATTTGGTTTCAACAGGGAAGTCAAGGGTAAAGAAAGAATCTATTGAACCCAAAAGAGGAAAAGAAGAGGCATCCTCCTCTAGTCGAGATGGAGAATCATCAAACCAGAAGTGGGATGATCTGGACAAACTCATCAAGAGTTTATCTCAAAAGGTTGGAAAGCTCGAAATCGAGAACAAGAACCTCTCTAGGCAGAATTCTCAAGTCAACAACCAGGGCTATAACCCACAATATAGAAGACCTCATGGTGTATAGGTAAATCCCCTTTGTGGATAGAGGCGATCCCACTAGCCTAAGTGGGGTCTAGCAACAATCAAACAATGCTAACACACAGGTTCCTAATTGCAAAGTAAAGGCCGATGATGAGGGCCTACCTCGAATCCAATGCTAGTATTCGTAGAAGAATTGTCGCTTCCGTTCTTTCACTTCAGCTGGTCACAATCCTCACGATCCTCATGAACATATACCTGCACATGCAAAGAACAAGACAAATACAAGCATAAAATCCAAGAAATGCAACTATGTACCAGTCAGAAAGGATACAACTCAAACATCATTATAAAGACACATGAGTGGAACCATAATGATAGTCATCTATTATTATTAATAAACAAAAGAGAATACAACCAAGTTTTGACGTCAAATCCTCCTTTGGCTGGGTGATCAGCAACACATGCCTTGCAGAGCTTGTAGGGGATTGGGAACAAACCTCTCTCTCCTTGATTACTTGGACATGGATCTCCTCCTTAAAGATATAGCCTTATGGGGATGGACAAGGGCTCTTGTAACATGAGCTTAGCAATTCTCAGACTTTGGGAGCTTGAAGAGTAGAATTACTAACTAGCTTGTCAAAGGGAAAAGAAAAAGTTTATATAGAGGTAGGAGGAGTAGATAAGACCATCCACCAAATTCATGGGATTGTCCTTATCATTAAGAAGCTTCCATGAGAGGTGGAGAACTACTTCCCTCCTTGGGAGATTCAAATCCCAACTGAACTAACTCAAACTAGAATCAGATCATGGATAGGTTAGAAGGAACCTTCAGAAGTTTGTTTGTCAAAAACTTTACCCAACTGGGTTGGCGCTAGTGTGACTCTGACACAAAGCGCCAGCTGGTGCGCCCTCTTTAGAGGATTTCCCCCATTGGCGCGAGTGATACACTGTGGAACAACGCCAATGGAAAAAGGGCTACATTTATGGGTATTTTGCAGAAGGTGTCTTCAGGGCATATGGAGTACATACTTAAGGGGATACAATGCAGGTGTTTTCAGGTGATGTCACTTCTCACAGGTCCTGGAATAGGTCCTCCACTGTACGGGAAAAGGGGTAACACGGACGGTGACAAAATACTGTGTAACAGATGCCCCCTAAAGCATGAAGCCCGAGAGAGATAGGGGTGAAATGCTTTACAAGAACATGGTCGACTGAAAACACGGCCGCTAGAGAACCTGCACGAAGTACAACTGATATCTCAAATACATGATGTACATGGTATGGGCGCAGCCATCCATAGTAGAGTACATAAAAATCTGGACCCTAAGTATGGACGCAGCCATCCAGTGAGGATCGATCAATAGACTCAGGCATGGTCGCAGCCATCCAGTGCATGAGTCATGTAGTGATTATAATAATCCACAAAATGCAACTTGGATCTCAACAGACAAAATCTAGGGTCTTGCGCTCCATATTGACCCAAACAGAGTACAAGTTCAAGCATGCGGATATGGGAGTCAGAGTCGAACATGCAAGAACATCGTCTGATTACCAGTCAATGATGAAAACTATTAACAGACGCGAGAGGTACCACCAATAATGACAATGGTCCTCAAGGTACTATAGGTACAATCCATGGTGTGTGAATCAGTGAGCCAGTGTTGAACACCCGTAGAATCATCCGATCGGAGGCCAATGATGAAAACCTCACATCGAGCACGAAGAACCTGCCATTGAGGCATGCAAGCTCCAAGGTACTTGAAAGGAGTCTCTAAGTCAACTTCCTGGATAACGAGCTGAAGTCAACAGGAAATGACCTTGATCGAAGGTGGGCCATAATGTTTCCCACATCATCGACACGAGACAGAGAAGGATAAAATGTTTTGTGTGAGGTATCAGAGGGAGGTTGAGTACTCTGCAAAGGTCAACGTATCTTGAACATATCGGCGGCACGACAACAAACTTGGCAGTATTTGAAATCAAATGATCAGGGGTCGAGGTGACAAGACGATGAGCAGATGAATGGTCAAACAGGATAACCCAGACCCACAAAGGCAAGTGTAAAACAAGATGATATGTCCCCACCCAGACACGAATGTAGACAAGTGCCATGTTCAAGAGCGACATACTACCGACACGACAATGATTACGGTTCCTTTATTCCCCCACCACTTCTGGCGAGTACCCCGGTTATTTTTGGATGACAAGCTTGACGGGGATAGCATATGCTTGGGAGGTGTCATTTCGACGTAATCCGATGTCATTAAGTTTTAACGAGTCTGACAAAGGAATAACTCAGCGTCTTTTCATGTTTAGAGAGTTTGAAAAGACAACGAAAAGGAAACTCTAGGGGTGTCCTTTTTCGTAAAGTTTTGTCTCTCAAGCCCGAAAAGGTATAAAACAATGCTCGAAAGAACCGCCCGATCATTACGACCGAGGTAAAAAAGGTAAAAAAGTAATCAGAACCACGTCGCTTCGTGACCGTTAACGAACCAGAAATGACAAGGGTCTGACAACCTTTTCGTTTTTAAATGGTCGGAAAAGGGTTTAAAGATGACCGCCTCTCATTTCCATTTAACGAGTCGAGAAGGCCAACTCGACATTCTTTTCATGTTTATAGAGTCAGAAAAGAGCAAAAGATGACTCCAAAGTGACATTTTCGTGTATTTACCGAGTCCGAAAAAGTATAAAATACAAGTCGTTTCGCCGCCAAAGATGCATAAACACTTGTCGCTGCACAAGAAATCAGCGTAAAATCCATTTTCGACACAAATATTCATAAAAATATTCATAAAATGACTTTTAAAGCCTATTTAGGGGTCAAAAAGTTATAAAATGGTAAAAATGGTAAATTAAAAAATTAATTTTCACTTTTTACCTTTGGAGAGGGAAATTAGGGCTTTTGGAGTGCGACCTTCAGTTGGCGATTGCGACAAATCTAGTGGACCATTTGGAGTGTCGTCAGTGTTAGGTAAGAGGTCTTGTCCTTAGCTCCATTTCCATCTGTTTAGAATTTTTTTTAAGTTGCTTTTTCATCCCCTATAGGGAGGATTTTAAATTTATGGGTTGCGCCCATTGGCGCGGGTTTCGGGCATGGACCCGCGCCAATGGGCCAATTTTCCCATAGGGCACACGCCCATGGGTGCGACTATTTTAGAAACAGTCGTGCCAACAGCCGCGCGGATTTTTAGGCAAACTTTTAACAAATTTAAACCCTTTTTCTTGCAATTTCAAGTTATTTCAAAATCTAATTCATTATTTTGGCTTGTGTTTGTAGGGAAATACACCAAAAATGGTGATTGTGTGGAAAGAATGGGAACATGACTAAGTAGACCCATTGGCCTTAGCAGATGAGGACTGCATGGAGGCACTTAAAGCATGTGGGCTCAGGAAATTTTTCATGTTGTCCTATTTGCGAGCTCAGCGAGAGATTTTACAGTATTTGGTCGACTTGTGGGACGTACAGGAACATGTGTTCCAAATACGGGACCAAGTGTTGGAGTTAGACGTATTCGATGTCTATTTCCTCGCTGGATTGTCATGACGGGGGCCGGTACCTCGATTGATTGTTAGTAGACCATCTGGAGAGAAGATGGAGGAGGAGAAGGCCTGAGTTTGCCCAGGTGCTAGATATGGGCAGGGCAGCTCGAAGGTGGATATCCCCACCGTTCTAGACTTGACCCTGAGAGCATTGCTATTTACCATCACACGAGCTGCACCCCATGAAGCTACGAAGAACCATTTGATCCTGGTGACAGAGTGCCTAAGTCTGACGATCTTCAACTGGGCGTCAGCAGTGATGACGAATATGAAGAGGCAGCTAACCAAATCCAAGCAGGGCAAGCTGCAACAGTTCGGATATGGATCCATCTTGGTGATGTTCTTCTTGGAACACGTGCCAAGCTTCCAAGGCCAAGGGGCCTTTGTTGCAGACCCAGCACCTCGAGAGCCAAGGATGGCTTGATGGGCGACACTGATGCCGAGGGGTGGTGGTGGTCAGTAGATGTCTTTTAGACCTTAGTTTTTCGGGTGGCTTCGCCGCCAACGGATAGTGGTGGAGGACTGGCCGTATGCGGGGACAGACTTCACTAGAGACCCTGACCTTCCCCTGCCGGAGGGAGAGGACTGGGACGAGGAGATTGGTATGTCCTCATTTTTTGATTTTGTGTTTTTTTGATTTTTTTTTGTTAATACATGCTTGTCCTAATGACCTTTATATGCATATGCAGATGTTGGCCCAGAGCGTCCAGCTGGCATGTCTCCCATTGCGAGGAGACACCCAGTAGCAGCAGTAGCAGGAGCAGATCCTCAGGAGGAGGGTGGTGACAGAGGGGAGCTTATTCAGAACCTCGAGGCTATCACTTGAGGGATTCCAGATTACGCTCGGCTGGCGGATGTCCCGCTAGCATACCAGAGGCACACAGTGGGGGTGCCAACTCACATCCACCAGCTCCTGAGGCGTTTAGTGCGAGTGGTGATTTGCTACCATGAGCACCACCGAGACTAGATATCTAGGCTTTTCCTTTCATGCATATTTTTTGAGAGACATGTTGTCTTCGGATGTATTCAGACAAACATGTATTATTTTTTGATGATGCACGGGGTACAAACATTTTGGACACACACACACACACACACACACACACACACATATATATATACATATGTTTTATTGTTTATTGTACTTTATGCTTCTTGTATTATGTTGAACTACATGTTATACAAATGCCTGTCCAACACATAATTAGCTAATGCATCGGTTAACATATTAAGTCGTCTTGGAATATGTTGATAAGTAATGAAATCAAAATCTCGTTCTAATAACTTAACACGTAAATACAACCTTAAAATCCGATGATCTCTGACGGAATAACGCCCGTTGAGTTGGTGGACGACAAGCTGAGAGTCCAAGTTCACAACCAATGTTCAAATGCCGAGGTTAATCGCCTCAGCTAATAATTCAATCACAACACTATACTCAGCAACATTATTCGTTTTACAACCTAGACAAACCCCCTGAATGTCTACTCACTCACCATGAGGATCATAGATCACCCATGCCGCAGATGACAAGTTGCGTGTACTGCAGGAGGCACCATCAACGAAACCAACGTAAGGCGATCCAGACATCTGTTGAAGAAGCAAGAAGACACAATAAGCGGCAATCACGTTGACACACCAAAACAAAAATATGAAAACATGCACACACAACACACTTGCTGAAAGCACACGTATATACAAAAAGAGAGTGCCTGGACTCATGCATAGTATTTTTTCAAATAAAGCCCATTTCGGGGCTTATCCAGGGGATTGCCTTCATAATCAATAAGCTCGTAGGCCCCTTTTTGCAAAACGCTTTTCACAATGTAGGGCCCATGCCACATAGGCTCAAATTTTCCTGCCCCCAACTTATCGTTAGCTTGATCATAGAGCAGTACTAAGTCTCCCTCAATGAAAGAGCGGGGGTTAACAATATTATCGAAGTGAGTTTTCACTTGCTTCTTCTGAGCTTCAATAGCTAAGGAGGCTAGACGGCGAGTCTTGTCCAGCCGCTCTAAGTAAAGAAGATGCTCTTCTACTGGAGTAGTATCAGGGAGCAATTCGACGACTATCTTTAATGAAGGAATCTCACACTCAATAGGAAGGGTCGCCTCTAGTCCGTAAACTAACTGAAAGGGAGTGAAACCAGTGGCATCCTTCACGGAGGTACGGTAGGCCCACAAAGCAGAGAACAACATCAGATGCCAATTGGATTTATGCATGCCGACAGTTCGTTGAAGCATCGCGACCAAAACCTTGTTCACGGCTTCCACTTGACAGTTTGCCTGAGGATAGTACGGGGTCGAACTATCATGCCTGAAGCCCAACTGGATTGTTAACTCGGTCATCATGTGATTACGAAAATGATTTCCGTGATCAGTGACGATGGCTTGGGGTACTCCGAACCGCGAAATAACTTGGTTGAACAAAAACTGCGCCGCGGTGTGACCGTATTCAGACAATGTAGGCATCGCCTCGACCCATTTCGTGAAATAATCAACAACAACGATGATGTACCCATGCCCCCCGGCCGAGCGAGGGTTACAAGTCATATAATCGATGCCCCATTTGGCAAAAGGGTCAATGGTTACAACGGGGTGCAGTGGAGTAGGGGGTGCACGCATCTTCCACTGGTAAATTTGACACTCATGGCATGAACGGACAACAAGAATGCAATCCTTGAAAATGGAGGGCCAAAAATAGCCAGCACGAAGGATTTTTTGTGCAGTGGCATATCCAGACATGTCACCACCACACGTAGCATAGTGGCAGTCATTCAAAACTCTCTCTGCTTCTTCGAAAGTCAAGCATCGGCGGAGAACAGAATCAACGCTGAGATGGTATAGGGTGTCCCCAACGATACGATATGGTTGGGCTTGATGTTGGATCTGTCGGCGAGCATCTTTAGAGTTCTCGGGATGGAAGGAGGATGTCTGTAAGCAGACAATAATATCCTTGTACCAGGGATCAAGGGTGCTAATGAGGAAGAGAGTTTCGTCTGGAATGGAATCCTCTAACTGAGAGGAGGCAACAATAGATGCCAAAGAACACAACAAATTAGCGAAGACAAGCGATTTCTTAGACTTAGTAGCAGTAAATTCCAAGTCAAACTCTTGGAGGATGACTATCCACTTCGAGTATTTGCCCCCCAGCAAAAGGCGTGACAGAATGTAGGTCATAGGGTTGCAATCAGAGATCACTGTCGTGGTATGCAACAAGATGTAATGACGTAAGCGTTGAATAGTGCAAACAGCGGCTAGGGCCAATTTCTCGACATAAGCATATTGAGATTCCGTGTCTAACAAATTGTGGCTAAGGTAATAGATAACGTGTTCAGTGCCATCATCGTCATCCTGAACCAGAACCATGCCGATGGTGGTATCAGCAGCAGCGAGATACAACGTGTAATCGTGATGATAATTCGGAGGCCGCAACAAAGGGGCAGAAACCAGAAGAGTTTTAAGATGTGCAAAAGACTCTTGAGCTGTGGCATCCCATCGAAACGGGGTGTCATGCTTGAGTAATCGCGTGAAACCTTTTTCCACCTCGGCATAATTGGGGATAAATCGTCGTAAAAAGTTTGCTTTACCCTGCAAACTCTGTAGTTGCCACAAAAAAGCAGGGGGAGGAAGATTCAAAATGGCTTTGACTTTAAGGGGATCCAAGTGGATGCCCTCTCGAGAGACGATAAACCCAAGTCGACTGGATTCTATGAGAAGACACATTTATGCAGATTAAGTCGAATATTGTAGTGTCGACAATGGAGAAAAATTTTGTGGAGATGTGACGGATGGTCTTGGCGCTTAGCCAAATGAGCAGGAAGGTCATTCAGATAAGGCTATACAATGTGAGCAGGAAGGTCATTCAGATAAGGCTATACAATGTGCCAGATATCATGAAGGCGTAAGACATCACACGTTGAAAAGTGGCACTGGAATTCTTGAGACGGAAAGGGAGCTTTTTATAAGCGAAAGTACCCCACAAACAGATAAAGGTCATCTTGTGTTGATCAGCAGGCGCGATATTAATCTGTTTGTACCCAGAAAAGCCATCCATGAACGAATATATCTCACTCCCAACACAATCATCAATGAGCTGGTCAATGAAAGGTGTGGGGTAGTTATCTTTCGGGCAGGCTCGGTTAATATCGCGATAATCGACACATACGTGAATAGTACCCTGCTTTTTATCCACATGGACAATGTTAGAGACCCAATCTGTGAGTGGGATAGGGTAAATGAAACCAACTTTAAGAAGTTTTTCGACTTTCGCTTTGATAGCTGCAGCCTTGCGGGGGTGCACAGGGCGTAAACGCTGAAGAATAGGTTTAGCTCCTAGATGCATAGGTATCTCATGCACTACGATGTTTGGATTAATGCCAGGCATCTCTTCATATGACCATGCAAAGACGTCACGGAACTCGCAAAAAAGAGCTATATAGATTTGAATTTCCTCAGGAGTGTAAGTGACTCCTATGTAGATGTGCTCGACAATCCCTGGTTTGACAGAGATGTCGATAGGTTGGGTCTGCATAATGTTCCCCAAATTCCCTTTAGAAGATACATGATAGACTTGAATAGGTGTCTGAAGAGGTTGTGAAGGGAGACATGGAGCAAACCGCTCGAGACAAGCCAACATTTCCCGAATGGTAGGGAGAAACGAGGAACAGTGATGAAGATTGAACCATGGAGTTTCCTCGAGAGACATGGTCTCTATGATGGCTTCACCGGAAGGAAATATTTCCTTTAATGGATCTGAGGAGGCACATTCTCCAAGCCAAGGGGAATAGTCGTATGAGTTAAGAGCTCTGCTTAAAGAAGCAGATTCAGCAGGAGGAGTCGATACAGCAGGGATTTCAATGTAGTTGAGCTCGGTGAGACTCAATGGCATCTCCTCGCCCCACGATTCTATCTGGTCGATGGGGGGAAGGACCCAAGGATCAGAACGAACCGAAATCATACTGATGGAGGCGAGTTTTGGAGGTGGGAGTGAAAAAACACCCATGAGGGTGGGATCTTTGAAGAGCCCGGCTCCCACACTCTTGAAAGGGATGGAGGTATGCTCCACGAAAGGCACATTGCCTTAAGAAGAAGAAGCGAAGAAGGAGAGCTGGTCTACCATGACAATTTTCCCCTGGTGAGGGAAACGAATGACATGGAAGAGGGACGAAGCCACGATAGGCATGGTGTATGTCCAACTCCGGCCTAGAAGGAGGTTGTAAGTAAGATTTGCGTCGATGACCTCAACTTCCACTTCAACGGTTTTCCCTTCTAAAGTAATCGGCAATCGTTGAAGGATACCATAGGGATGAGATTCTCTCCCATCGAAGGCTTCCACCATCATGGGAGACTGGCTCAAAGTTGGAGACTCGATCGCTTTCCAACAAGCAACAGACATGATGCAAGTTGACGCGCCTTCATCAATAACCGTACGATGGATCATTTTCGAATTGATGATGACTTGTATGAGGAAGCCAATCTGATGAGGCAACCTTGGGACATGGCTTTTGAGATCAAAGGTGATCAAATCCAAATCTGTCGGGTCGATGCCATCGATGGCCGATAGCAGGGACTTCCTCTGAGGGGGGAAGCTCTGGAGAACTTCTAAAGTGGACATAACCGACGGAGCCTGCGCTAAGTCCTCAAATATGCTATAATGCTGGGCAGCACGAGCATTTGGGTTGTAAGATGATCTCCGGAGTACTCCTTTGGGAGGGGGTCAGATTGTCATCTCAGTACTAGGTCTCTCGATGTGGAACGGACCAGAACTGGACGGAGGAGCACTTGAGGGGACCTTAGGCTCCTTCCCGGCAGATGACGGATACTCCTTTGTTTTAGTCATTACATGAACGAGAATGGATCCAGCCATGAACACCTGGGAACCAAAGGGAGAAGAAGACGAAGATGGATCAGCCACCATTTGAGTCTGTTGAGAGGGGAAAGGTTCTTTCAGAACCGCAGGAATCCCAGGAGCACCTTTCAACAAACGACTAACCTCGGAACACCTTGGGTAGTCTTTGGTATATTGATCCTCATCATAGATGAGACAAGGATACTTGGGTTTACGCTTGGCTCCTTCCTCGGGTGGAGGTTTGGAGGAGTCCTGTTTGGGTTGCTCAGACTTATTCTTCGCTTTCCCCTTTTTCTTTCCTTTCGAGGCCTTGTTCGCTGTGGTGGACTGGACGACATTAACCTCAGAAGTAGTTCTAGAATCAGAACCACCCTGAGAAGTGTTTTCGTTAGAAACATGCAATTTTTGCTTCCCAAGGTTCGAGGATGATTTTTTCGACGACGGATTCACAGAGCCAATAACCCCATCAACAGATGGCTTTGGTGGAGCTTTGGATGTACCTAGTCTTGGGGCTTCAGGCAAATACTCATATAAAGTACCTGACTGAGAATAAACTAAGTCAAGGTACTGGGCATGTGCGATAGCTTGCTCTTCAGTCACACAAGCTCCCATAGCAATGTCCCGTGCGATCTTAGGGACAAAGGAATTTTTGAACCAGTCGGTTAGGAGTTGATTAGGAATCCGAAACTTGATCAACCGATGATGCCTTCCCCATTCATGTATATGATCAGAGATGTGCGTAGCCGTGTCTTGCTTAAGAGACGTAAGGAGATGCATTCCTGTCTCGTACTGAATTGGTAACTGAAAATGAGTGAGGAATGCCATTGCCAATGAATTGAAATCTTGAAAAGACGCACGGGTCAATTCAATGTACCATTTAGCAGCGAAGTCAGTGAGAGTCCTTTGGAACAGGCGAAGCCGAACTAAATCTTCAAGCCATGAATTGGACGAACACCAAAGGTGGTAAGTCATTATAGGGGCTTGAGGATCCTCTCCAGCTTTGCCGTCAAACTTGGGACAATCGCTGGGTATCTTGGTTGGAACTGGCAGCCATTGTGGATTATGCAAGATAGGATCATTGGTTAACTTCGACACATCAGGCAGTTCCAACGTTGCTAAGAATGATAGCTGAGGTTTGAAGGACGTCTGCGGTTGTGGATATGAGGTAGGGCTAGAGTTCCACCCAGTTGCTGGTTGCCCCCATTGACCCTGTCCAGATGGCCTAGGTCCAAAAGGACCCTGTCCGTAGGGACTCTGTCCATAAGGGTTATATCCATAACCGGATGGTTGATCTGGATCTGCCCCCCAGCGCCCCATTGGTTACCGTACTGACCCGCAGGAGCAACATTTGGTTGCTGGTAATTTTGATAAGGGGTGACCTGCGACTGTTGATAATTTTGATACAAGGCAAACTGAGTTTTCCCCTGGGGTTGCTGGTATCCATACGGTTGCTGGGCTCCATATTTAGCCTGGAAACCAGGTTTCGTTGGGTAAGAAGGTTGGGATTGAAACCCACCTTGCGGTTGGAGACCAGTTTGAGTCTAGGGCTGATAACCAGGTTGAGCTTGAGAAGCAGGAACCATCTGCATGCCCGGTTGAGCAGGCCCAGAGAGATGTCCTTGGGAAGACTGAGGTTGGGCCATCTGGTCAGCAGGTTGTCCTGGTTGAATCTGGGATGGACCTACTTGCCTAGAAGGTTGAGCTTGCTGGGTATTCAGTTGTCCTTGTGTAACCAAGGGTTGTCCTTGTAGACCGGATGGATGACTAGGCTGAGCAGTGGGATGGCCTTGCTGCATGTAAGGCTAACCACTCTACCCAGAAGGGTATCCTTGCTGAGTTCCAGGTTGTCCTTGTTGCGTGTAAGGTTGTCCCGGATTCCCGTAGGGTTGACCCGAAGTGTATCCCTGCTGGACTCCAAGTTGTCCTTTTTGAGCATAAGGTTGTCCCGGGTTTCCAGAAGGTTGCCCAAGATAGGTAAAAGACGGACCACCATAGGCTGAAGGTTGTCCCTGGGAGGGTTGTCCTTGCGAGCCTCCAGGTTGCCTTGGATATGTTTGGCCATAATACTATTGCCCATAATTAGGATGCGTGTAGGATGGCTGACCTTGGTATGATGGTCCTTGGTACGGTTGCCCTTGATCTGGACGGAATTGGCCACCACCATAACCAGTGGTACCCCAGGCAACATTCAACGGAATTGAAGCCTCAATCGCAGGTTGAGCTGGTAAGGAGGTATACAAATGATGACCTATAGGGTCATAATAAGGGCCTTGCGCGCCTGGATTTTGGACAACATGAAAGTATTGAGAATATGCCCCCCTGCTGAAATGGCATCAGAAGAAGGCGGGGCACTGCTTGTAGGATGAACAACTCTGGCAGCATGTGCTGACTAACCACTATATACTGGACCATGGGATGGGCCGGCAACAGTAGTTACGATGGAAGATGCCATAACGACACTAGAAACCGGAGTTGAAGATGCAACACAAACGGTCGGATTGGTCAGAACTGACGTGACAATGGTATTGTGAACTTGGGAAACAAAAGATCCCATAGTGGGAATGATGTTATGATCCCACATGGCACCAGAAGAGGAGTTCCTAGAGCCCATGGCATCCCTCAGAGATCTATAGTGTGCAGGCACTGTAATACCGAGAGGGGTAACAGTGTAGGGTGTAGACATGACCGGGGACGTGGCCAGGATAGGAGTCTCAATACTTGACATAACAAGTGTTTCACTCGCTACAGGAGATGTGTCCTCCATATCACAGGAAGCCATCGGGGTCGAAACACCAGTAGGAGTAGAGGGATAATCCTCTTCGTAAGGTTCCCAAATAGGGTTCCAAAACAGATCGTGAAGCTCATCCTCTAGAGCATGAGAGTTCAACGGTTGGACACTTGGAATAACAGGGAAAGTGTCACCACAAATCGGTGTCTCAGGAGCAGTAGAAGAAGGAGACCCTTGGTCACTAGGGACAGGAGACGGATCGATGGATCCGCCAGGATGATCGAATTCAAAAAATCCTAGACAAGTTAACGAAGAAAGACCCTACTCAAAACTAACGCAAACAAGAGCTAACAAGGTAAATGTAATCGTGGTCGAATAAATTTTTAAGACATTAGGACACAACTTGACCTTTTCATGTTTTAAGAGTCGAGAAAAGGACAAAAGATGACTCTAGTAGCCTTCGAATATTTAGTGAGCCCGAAGTGAAAAATGCTCAAGTGAGCCTTTTCTTTTAAGGAGTCCGAAAAGGATCGAAAAGTGACTACTCTGGAGAAACTAGGCAAGGGGTTTACCAGACAATCCATAAAACTGCATATACACATTAAAAATCATATGAAAACCAAGGACTTTATGTACAACAGTCAATCTTCCCGAATGCTGTGTTTGGTGCGTTACGGGATGTAAGGCAACAGACACGGCTTCCTGTGGATCAAGGATGATAACCTAGTGGAGTCTCCCTAGATATACGCGACAGTACGTGGGAGCACAAGTCCGTACTAGACCACAGTTGAGTCACACAAGGAGGAATCACCCAACCTTAAGTGAAAACAAAAGTGACTAGGTTTAACGATGTCAGAGCACGTCTCTAGCCTAGACCTCTAGAATGTGAGTGTTATGTTCCAATGCGTTTTTAGGTTTATTCGATTTATTTTAAAGTTGATCTTGAGTTAAGTTTAAGTTTTCAGGTCCTACCGTATGTAATCTCTCAAAATCCCTAAATGCAATCTATATGCCAAAACATGTCATTCCATTCGATGAATGCTAATTACAAGAGAGTTAAAGAGTTTTCATGCAAATGAAACGATCACAAACAACAAAAGAGTTTCCCTAATGCAGCTAATGTAAATTAATAAACTTTTCTTTAAGATCACAAAATCACTAATTGAAATGAAAAGTCCTAACTTTCATTAACTGATTCAAAGCAAAAGAGATTTTTCTTTTTGATAATGGAAAAATGCACTAAAGATATTTTGAGAAACAACACAAACAAATTCTATCCAATACACACACGTTCAGTTCCTCAAATCACAAATCAAACATCTAAAGAACCAAAAAGATCCCAAAGACAACAATGAACCGTGTGATTTGGGCTCAAAGTGAGACGAAGTGGAATTCAAGTGAATACGAAGAAAATCACCCAAATAACACAACAAAATGATTCACAACTACCAAACAAGTGTAAGGGAGCAAACGAAAGAGTCGACTAGACCACAGAAAGATCAAAACACCTTAGGAAGGCTCGATTCGCAAGGCCATTAGATGCCCTAGGGCTAGGAATGCGAAATCGGATCGAAGCTAGTCAAATCACACTCCAACACACTCAAGTAGTCTAATAAAGGTACTTAGGACAAAAACAAAGCTCAAAAAGTTCAGAACCAAGCAAACTTCAAACGTTTAAAGGCCTGGCGCGACTGTCAGGCTGCAACAAGCACCTTTCAGGAATTAACGCGGGTTGTAAGTGTGCAACATGTGCCAACTGGCATGAATGTCACGCTATAAACTAGCGCCAGCCGAGTTTGCTATGGAAAAACAAAAACAAAAGAGCGAAGGCCAAACTAGCAACACCTAAGTACACCAAGAGGCAAAAAACAACACAGGCGTTCAACCCAGAAAGCTAAACAAGCGGGAGAAACCAAGGAAATAACCAAGGAACAAGGCAAGTTCCAAGTCGTTTAGTTTGCAAACCAAACCAGAGATGGACTGAAGTAGCGTTGATCTACTTCGCTAATGCAAAGAAATAATGTTTCGAAGGCTATCTGGCCAGACTTCAGGCTCCGTCTAAATTTTACAAATCAAACAACAAGACAAGATAAACAAACAAGGAAAAAGCCAAGTCCCCAGTGGAGTCGCCAAATTGTTGTACAGGTAAATCCCCTCTGCAGACAAAGGCGATCCCAGTAGCCTAAATGGGGTCTAGCAATAATCAAACAACGCTAACATGCAGGTTCCTAATTGCAAAGTAAAGTTCGATGATGAGGGCCTACCTCGAATCCAACGCTAGTATTCATAGAAGAATCATCGCTTCCATTCTTTCGCTTCAGCTAGTCACAATCCTCACGATCCTCATGAACAGATACCTGCACATGCAAAGAACAAGACAAATACAAGGATAAAATCCAAGAAATGCAACTATGTACCAGTCAGAAAGGATACAACTCAAACATCATTATAAAGACACATGAGTGGAACCATAATGATAGTCGTCTATTATTATTGATAAACAAAAGAGAATACAACCAAGTTTTGACGTCAAATCCTCCTTTGGCTGGGTGATTAGCAACACATGCGTTGCAAATCTTGTAGGGGATAGGGAACAAGCCTCTCTCTGCTTGATTACTTGGACATGGATCTCCTCCTTAAAGATATATCCTTATGGGGATGGACAAGGCCTCTTGTAACATGAGCTTAGCAATTCTCAGACTTTGGGATTTAGGTTTGGGAGCTTGAAGAGTAGAATTACTAACTAGCTTGTCAAAGGGAAAAGAACAAGCTTATATAGAGGTAGGAGGAGTAGATAAGACCATCCACTAGATTCATGGGATTGTCCTTATCATTAGGAAGCTTCCATGAGAGGTGGAGAACTACTTCCCTCCTTGGGAGATTTGAAGCCCAACTGAACTAACTCAAACTGGAATCAGTTCATGGATAGGTTAGAAGGAACCTTCGGAAGTTTGTTTGTTAAAAACTTTACCCAACTGGGTTGGCGCTAGTGTGACTCTGACATAGAGCGCCAGTTGGCACGCCCTCTTTAGAGGATTTCCCCCATTGGCGCGAGTGATACACTATGGAACAAAGCCAATGGAAAAAGGGCTACATTTATGGGTATTTTGCAGAAGGTGTCTTCAGGGCATATGGAGTACATACATAAGGGGATACAATGCAGGTGTTTTCAGGTTATGTCACTTCTCATAGGTCTCGGAATAGGTCCTCCACTGTACGGGAAAAGGGGTAACAGGGACGGTGACAAAATACTGTGTAACACCTCCATTGCAACTACTTCTAAGGGAAAGAAAGGAGTAGCTTTATTAGATCCCTCATCCCTTATACTTGGAAGATGGTCCCGACAAACAATTGTCAGATACACAGGAGATGTAGGGAAATAGATATGCCGGTTTTGCTGAAGAAGAACATGAGAATAGGGCTCACCAAGAGGCTAGTAATCATAGAGAAGCATCATCAGAGGAGGAAGATATGGATTATTATTGCAAATAGTTTACAGAGTTCATGCAAACACATACAAAACATAAGTATAACCTAAGATCTTCAAAGAAGAGGATGAGAGAACCAGAACAACAAGGGGAAGTTGCTCCCCAAGTGGTTCCTCTAGCACTAGACAAAGGGAAAGGTAAGCTCCATCCCGACCCACCCAAGATAGGAGTCTCTGCAAATAAGGAGAGAAATGGTCCTAAGGGGCACAAAGAAAAGGAGGCACCTGTTCCGCTGACAATTTCCAGTGGGAAGGGAGAAAAAACATAGCTAGGAGATATAGAAAAGGCCCACATATATTCAATCTTGAGAAGGAGCTGGAAAAGATAAAAATTACTATTCCTCTGATTGAAATTCTAAAGAAACCTCATTACAAAGCTCAAGTCTCTCAATTCATGCATCTAGGCACCCCTACACCATCCCATGATAGTTTTAACCTTCAAGAGGATAGGCCCATGGTTGTTTTTAGTGTGGAAGAGTTGGACACTTCTACTACACCTTTCTATGTGACTTTGGTGATCCATGACCTTTTTTTCATAACTGCATGTTCGATTATGGGGCCTCACACAACCTCATGCCACTATGAGTAATGGAACATCTGGGTTTAGAGATCACCAAACCATACAAGGACATGTACTCCTTTGACTCAAAGAGAGTCAAGTGCTTAGGCATGATAAAGGATCTGGTGGTAAACCTGGCTCAGATCTCGGTAAAGAGTGTGGTAATGGATATAGTGGTGGTTGATATACCTCCTCACTTTGGAATGCTCTTATCCAGATCTTGGGGTTCCAAGGTGGCTGGCCCTATCAAGCTAAATCTGACTTGTGCCACCATTCCCACTTTTATAGATGAGCAAAAGAGGCTATACAGAGAATCCATGTTTTTGAAAACTGTGACCCTAGCTAAATGCTCCAAAAACTCCCCAGTGCATGGGAAGGGTAGTGACATCTCCTCTATGTTCCTAGAAGAGGATGAGACCTTACTAGAGGAAACATTGGTACACCTAACAGGGTAGTTAGAGCACTTGTGAACAAATGAAAACAAAGTATGGAAATTATACTTCGATGGATCAAACTCAAAAGATGGGAATGGAGTTGGAATATTGTTGGTATCTCCAAAAGGCAACATGATACCCCTCTCTTTCAAGCTCAAATTTGAAGCGACCAACAATGTGGAGGAGTACGAAGCATTGCTCGTGGGGCTACAAATGGCAAGAAATATGAATCTTGAATGCCTATAGGTCTATGGAGACTCTGAGCTAGTTGTAAGGTAGATCTGAGACCAATGCCAAGCCAAACACCCCAGGTTGAGGACATAATGAAATGAAGTGTGGGACTTAATCGACAATTTCTTCTTGGCCTTTAACATCCAGTTTCTACCCAAGGAAGAAAATAGGATGGTTGACTCTCTCGCGATAGGTGCAAGCACTTTCAGGCCCCCACATAATCCACTCCTCAAATATGAGATAGAAGTTGGACACATGCCTTCAATACCTGATAATGTCAAACACTGGCAGGTATTCGAAGATGATGAGCAGGTAAAAAGATTCATAGAAGTTGTTGGGGAGTTTTTCCACTCCACTATCGATCAAGAATAAGAATAAGTAGAACAAGAAGCCACTTTGTGGAAAGACACAATGGCTGGGAAAAACATTTTGCAACTAAAAGGGAACACCATCCCTCGTGGACTTGTTCCACTAGAAATACTTTCAATAAAGACAACATAGCATCCAAACAAATGGCCCCAAAGAAGGGTGAGCAAGTAGAAGACTGCAACATCAGATCAGAGGAGGAACCCTAGGCGATTAGGTTGTCTAAAGGAATCCCCTTGCAATACAAATAGAGGTATTTGGATCTATTCAAAACTCACAAAGATGTATTTGCTTGGTCTTATGATGATTTGAAATCGTTTGATACAAATATTATTCAACATAATATTCCTTTGAAGAGTTGGATAAAGCCATGCAAACAGAAACTCAGACATATAAATCCACTCTTATTCCCATCCATTGAAAAGGAGGTAAGGAAGTTGTTGTAGGCTAAGATCATAGTACCTTTAAGATACTTTGATTGGGTAGCTAATTTGGTCCCTATCTGGAAAAATAATGGAGAGATAAGGCTGTGTTTGGACTTCTGAAATTTAAACAGGGCATCTCTAAAAGATATTTACCCTCTACCCAAGATGGATAATATATTGCAAAAGGTAGTGGGTGCATTTAGAATGTCCATGATGGACGGATTCTCCAGATATAGCCAAATGGCAGTCCACCCCAAGGACCAGAAAAGGACTGCTTTCACCACCCTGTGGGGAACATTTGTTATGAAACCAACTCATAAAAAGATAGAAAAGATAGATCAACGCCTTAAAATTCAGCCTCTTCGAGGGGGCAACCTCCTTTACATTACATAAATGAATAATTCTTGGATGATTCAAATGACAAAACCTC
>APFE031003850.1:17810-54379 GCA_000404065.3 Pinus taeda | reverse complement strand
TTCCAATGGGCTATCATGCGCATCAAACAGAGATAATGTGACCAATTCGCGACCCCGGGAAGTTGGCTGTCCAACTCACCCCAAAACGTGGCCCACAATTTTGCGTTTCATCTTCTAGGGTTAGGTTTTGGGATGTGAAGGGTTTTCCATTGTTTCTCAATAATAAATAGGCCTTGAGCCTCATTGTAACACAGTTTAGAATAGTTCAGAGGCACGTAGCATCCATACCTCTTCTCACAGATAAGCTACCATCGCCCTAGCTGGTTTATTCTATTTCCGGTTGTAAGCATATTTCAATATTTTCCATTAATGAAATGAAGTATTATTTCCGCTGCATCTTTGTGTATATGGTTATCTCTGTACTTTATTGCATTCCTGTTTAAATTTGGATCAAATTGCCCAAATGATAATTTTTTTACAAGAGCAAAGCCATTGATACAATAAAAAATTATTTGGTTCCAAATATAAAGTTGCAATATATACCTTTTGTGTGTTTTGCACATTATTGAGATCAAAAAATTGCTCCATCTGTAATATCCATGTTGCGGGATCCTTGCCATCAAACTTCCTCATATCGATTTTTGGAATATGGTGGGTCTTTGATCCAACATTAGAGTCTACGTAATCATGATTAACATTTCTTTTGTTCTCATCATGAGTTTTCTTTACTACCCTTTCACCATTAGTAAGCATTTCTTGTAGAAACTTTGTCAAATTTGTCTTCAAATCTTCCATGCCTATCTTCAAATCTATCTTCAAGTCGTCCATATTAGTTTCCACGTCATTCATCTTAGCTTCTACACTTTTCTTTAAACAATCCATCTTAGCTTCTATGCCTTTCTTTAAACCATCCATCTTAGCTTCTACGTCTTTCTTTAAACCATCTATCTTAGATTCTGTTACCTTTTGTGCAAGTGACACTTGTTGCACTTGGTCTCGTAATTTTGATATATCATGTTGCATTTCTTTGTCTTCTTCATGAGTCATGCTAGAGCTTTTAGGTTGCTTACTAGGTGTTTTCATTTTCTTTCCTTGGCGCATCAACTATCAATAATAATTCTTTACTATGCACTTTGAATTTCTTCAAACTAATTTTTCAAACCAAGCTGACACAAAATTTTAAAAAAACTACACACCTTTTTACACTTTGTAGGAGCTTGATATTGAATCTGATGTATCTCTGTAATTTCAGATCATCCAGTTCTAAAATTGCGACCTACGGTAGCCCTCTGCGTCCTCTTTCCAATGCTACTAGTCTGATCCGAATTGCATTCTCCAGGGAAGAGGTATGCCAAATCTCCCACAGTGACTTGATTATAGACTAGTTCAGTAGAGCGAACTTGTACGACATGCCAAAAGTCATTGTTTTGACCTTTGGCTCTAAAAAATATATACAAGAAACTGTAGTTTGTCCTCTTTTTGCACCTTCTTACGAAATTTCAATTTGATGCTTAGAGAGAAAGTTATGAAAATTTTCCCCTAGTCACCTGTTTGGAATGTAATTCAGGAGTCTGCAAAAAGACCAACTTCCTTAGAACATATCTCTGCAAATATAGTGCGAAAAGATCTGAAATTCAGACCTGAGGTTCAGTGCAATTTCATCTCAAATTGTTTTTTTTTTAGCTTTTGAAACATCGCAGAAAATTTTTTATAGTGAAAATACCACGATGACCTATTTGGAGCAGCGAAACCCTAGAATCCAAAGCTCTGATACCAAATGTTATGAAACCAGCTCACAAAAAGATAGAAAAGATAGATCAACGCCTTAGAATTCAACCTCTTCAAGGGGGAAACCTCCTTTGCATTACATAAATGAACAATTCTTGGATGATTCAAATGACAAAACCTCCTTTCTATGTATAGGAGTCTAAGGAGTCACAATATAACCTAGCAAACCTATCAATAATAATATAAGGCCACAAAAATAACAATAGAGGGATTCTATGGGGCACAATAATAACAATATGGGGACAATATGGGCAAAAAAATATTAATAAGGGATAAAACTACAATAGTAATGGGGTAATCACTAGTCTTATAGGGACCTAACAACATTCATGTACACCGGCATGCCATTTAGGTTGATAAATGTAGGGGCCACATTTCAGAGAGCTATGGACATAAATTTAGTGGGTGAGAAATTTAAATTTATGGTGGTCTACTTAGATGATCTCACATTCTTTTCTATGATTGATGAAGAGCATATCTCCCATTTAAAGCTTACCTTCAAGAAGTGAAGGAGATATGGCCTCTCTCTGAATCCTAAGAAATCTCAGTTTACCTTGAGTGAGGGGAAGCTGCTTGGACACATAATAGCACAGGAAGGAGTAAAGATTGATCCTAAATGAGTCAAATCCATTAGCCTTGTTCCCTTGCCCAGAAACAAAAAAGAAGTCCAAGCCTTTTTGGGGAGGATAAATTTCTTAAGGCGATTCATACCCAACTATGCTGAGATAGTTAAAGGTATCATAGACATTCTCAAGAAGAAGAATGAAGTTAAGTGGAGCTCTGTCCCCCATGATTATTTCACTAGGATCAAAGAATCTTTAGCTAAGGCCCCAGTGCTAGTCGACCCTGACTATTCAATTCCTTTCTACATCTTTTCTTTCGCCTCTGCATATATCATTGATGTTGTGCTGTTATAGAAAGATAAAGAAGTTTATGAGAAACCCATTGCCTTTTTCAGCTAACTTCTATGGGATGCTGAGCTAAAGTATAATATATTGGAGAAACAAGCCTATGCACTGGTAAAGGCGCTAAATTCATTCCTCATGTATGTGTTGCAATCAGGAATCATAATGTTCATCCCATTGACTATAGTCAAGGACATCCTGGTGCAGGGAGACAACGAAGGAAAGAGGGGTAGATGGATAGCTAAAATACAATAATATGAGCTAGAAATAAAGCCTACCAAGCTCATCAAAGGCCAAGGGCTGGCCAATATTTTATCTGAATCCAACTGCTAAGCTCGAGGGATAAACCTGATCATAGAGGAAGGCAGACTAGAGGATCACTAGCGTAGAATTAAAACAATTGCGCAGAAGATCTATGCCAAATATGAGGGATTTCATAGGTATAAGAACATTTTTCATTACCTCTTATTCCTAAGATGCCCATTGGGACTAGATAGATCTAAATACTGAATTATGAGATTGCAGGCACAGAAATACATTATATCCAACGGAATGCTCTACTAGAAGGACCCGGTGGGGGTATTACTACTATGTTTGGTGGAGGGAGAAACCCATGAAGTGATTGAGGATTTCCATGGGGGAGTCTATGGAGGAAACTACAGTTGGAAGGCAACCTCATACAAAATTATCAAGGAAGGATTCTATTGGCCTACACTGTTTGGAGATGTTTATTCTCATATTAGGTCATGCTAAAAATGTCAATTGTTTGTTGAAAGACAAAATTTTGCTCCTCTCCCCCTGATTCTTGTGCACAGAGAGGAGCCTTTTAGACAGTGGGGATTGGACTTCATTAGAGAAATAAACCCCTCATCTAGAGGCCAACATAAATGGGTTTTAACAGCCACTGACTATTTCAAAATGTGTGTAGAGGCTATCCCAGATAGAATTCTAATGACTCAGTGGTGATAAAATTCATGGAAGAGAACATACTATCCCGCTTTGGGTTTCCTTTTAAAATCATCACTTATAATGCACAGGTCTTCAAATATGCCAAGTTCACCAACTTTTGCCATAAATTCAATATCATTATTGGACACTCCACTACATACTACCCTCAAGGGAATGGTTTGGCTAAGTCTTCTAATAAAACTATGGTGACAGTTCTAAAGAAGGCCATCACTGAAAATCAAAGGAACCGGGACTCCCAACTGAAGTTTTCTCTGTGGGCTAACCATGTAACACACAAACGATCCACTAGGAAATCACCTTTTGATCTAGTATATGGCAAATTTATTGTATTCCCAATCCAACTAGCAATGCTAGTAGCTAATTTTCTATAAGAAGCCAAGGAAGAGATAAGAACCTTGACTAGAAGGATAAATCGGTTGGTGGCACTTCATGAAAACAAAGAGCAGGTGGGGACCAGATTGTCAAACTACTAGCAAAGGATGAAATCTTTATTTGACAAGAAGGCTAAGGACAGACCTCTTCATAAGGAGATTTAGTTCTCAGGTAGGATGTTTGGCAAGAAGACAAAGGAAAACATGGGAAGTTTGATCTGCTATGGTTCGACCCTTTCAAGATTGCAGAGGAGAGGGGACATAACACTTACATACTTGGAAACCTGGATGGTGAACTGCTGCAAATTCCTGTAAATGGTTAGTTCCTAAAATTTTATTTTCAAAATTAGAGATATATGTCTCATGCTCATTGTAAATACCGGTGTGTGTGTGTGTTGAAATTGTTATTTGAATTTTTCAGTTTATTGTAAAAAAAACTCCCTTTTCATAGAATTATATTTTTTTTAAGAATGAGTCCATGCCCAATGGAAGGAAAAGCTACTAGTCTAGAAGTCCTTAACACCTTTGTAGCAAGGCACTGTCCCTAGTTGGAGCCAATGTTGTCACTCACTGCACTGTGAGTTTCAATTGGTCAAGGTTGCCAAGGAGTAGTGAAGTTTGGAGCCACTTTCCCAGGCCATAGAATATCTGAGAGCTTAATCAGACCCTCTCCATTGCCTAGTTCTCAAAAAGATCTTTCCAATGGTATATAGAAGTCCAAAAAAGGACTCCTAGATTAGAAGTTCAAAAAAGGACTCTTATATTAGAGGTTAGGGCATGTTGAAGATTTCCTTTAGAAAGCTTATAAAACCAAAAAAATGGCTAAGTATGAGGGCATCCCACAAATCGGCTGTCACAGCAGTCTTGTAGTCACAAAAAAATCCAAAACGTGCGGGGGCCAATCTTGCGATATAGTGTGAAATTGTCAGGGGAGGGTTGAAAAGAGTTAACAAAGGAAACCATGGAAAAACCAAGGTGGATGGCTCCCTTTCTCTCTCCTCCACGTGGCACAATCCTGTATCCCGCATCCCAGCAATCCCGTAGTCCTGCATCCCAGCGGGCCCATAGTTCTTGCAGGTTCCCACAATCTTGGAGGACCCCACATTTCACATCTCAACAATCCCGCAACCCACATCACACAATCCCGCAAGATATGCATATCGGTAGGTTCCAAACTTAAAAGACCGTGTGGGCCCTGATTATGTACTATAGTGTAAAAGTTTTTGGGGAGAGCCAAAAACTATTAACAAAGGAAGTGCAGAGGCTGGGTCACCCCTTTATCTCTCCTCCACGTGGAGGTATCCTACATTCTACAATCCCGCATTATGGTGATTGCAAAAATAGAGGGGCTACCTCCCCAATAACCTTGATGGATTGTGATATTGTGATTTAGTGCAAAATCATTGGGGAGGAACAAAATTCATTAACAAAGGAAATGCCTACAAAAATAGGGCTAGGCAGGCCTTTTTCTCTCTCCTCCAGGGGGCCACGTGAAGGCCTCTAATTGGTCCTCAGAGCAGACATGGCAGCTAACATCATCAGTGATGTGGCAGTATGGATGATGACATGGAAAATGAAATGTGTCACCTAGTTTTAGCATTTTCAGGGTGAAATGGGGCCATTGCAAGGTGCCACGTGTCACCACTCACAGGGTGACATGTTTCTTCGTTGAATTCATGCAATTATAGTTGCTAGAAATATTTCAAGCTCCCTCACGGATTCACTACTATCTACATGTTAATGCAAATCCCTGTAATAGTTTCACAGATTCATTTGTCTCAACATTGTTTATGTATATGCCTATGTGAACTATTGAAATTAGATCTTTAAATCTGCAACACATGAATTATAGCTTTCAGTTCCTCCTTCATTCATTATTTCTTCTTGTAACTCAAATAAGTATAGAAATCCTTAATGCCTCAATCTCTACGTGTTAAGTGTAGAAATATTGAAGCCTTATGCTCTATGTGATGAGTTGGTCCTTCTCTTGGTCCTCTCTCATTTTCTCTACAAAAGCTTATTAAGCTATAAGACCTTGAAACACTTGACCTCCACTATTTTTATGCTTATTTATGAGATCTGAACCTATGAAGAAGTACCAGAAATACATGTCTTATTTCATTAGATAAATGAACCAATCCATTATATATATTAATATATATATATATATATATATATATATATATATATATATATATATATTATATATAATATATATATATTATAGTATATATATATATATATATATATATGGAACATAAGTGATGTCTCCAGTTTCTTGTAAATCATTTGAGACACACCAATCTAGATGTGCCGAGGCATTGGTCTTATAAGCAATCCAAGGCTGCCTCTAGGAGCTACAACAGGTAGTATGAAAATTTAGATGAGAGGTAAACGATTGTGATTTAGAGATGTCTACCATGTCCCCTATTTGAAAAATAATTTACTTTTTGTTAGTTGGATTACAAAGCATGGCATACATTTAGATGTCATCTTAATAATAGATGTTTAATTAGAGAGAAAAAGAGAAAAAATACCATTGTTATGGGTATAGAAGAACATGGTTTTTCTTGAATAGAGAATGGTGAAGAGATATTGATTGTTAGATAAGAGAACCTAGAGAAACAAGAATATAAGAAAAAAATTTATTATGCCTTATCTACTAAGTTTCATGAAGAGAGAAAAAAGTTTCATGAAGGGATGCAAAAAGTTTTCTTGTCCAAAGTTTTGATTTTCTTTCAGAACAAGCAATTTTCATGCAATATGGCCATTATGAGAGGGTGTTAGATATAGTGTTCATAATTAGGACTTAGGTGTACAGTAGAGATATAATAAAATCTTAATTATTTTAGTACAAAACTAGTTTTTTCTAATTTGGAACATATAATTAGAGCCTCTAATTTGTTTATGTATTTTGGTTCAACTATGAATCACACTCAGTGCTACTTTGGTTATATGCACCCTTGCTATATACATGAGAAAATTTGGAGATTCTTATATAATGGTTTGTGGATATATATATATATTAATTATATATATAATATATATCTATATATATAAATATATATATATATATATATAACTTTTTGATGAACTAGCTTTGTGGTCCATTTTTGTTTCTAGTTTTTGTCTGGTTCCAATCACAGTTTCAAATGTTGACCAACCTAATTCTACTAACATTTATTGTAATTAAAGTGATATGTCATTGTTATTATGTCCTTCATAAAAAGACTAATTTCAAAATAATTGTTAAGAAGGCCTAATTGGTTGGATGAATAATTGTCCCTAACCATCATGTATGAGCACCTTATTGTGTATAACACTCCCAAATTTCCAAATTACATTACCATATTGAGTGAATGCATTGTCATGTCAGTGTCTAATAGCTCCATCTATGTTGATTCTTGTGTTTGCAAAAATCGTGATGACATAATCCTCACTCTTGTGGTAGGATGATTTTCAAGAAAGATAAGAATAGTAAGGTTGATGGCCTATTAGAAGTTAGCATAATGAATTGCAATAGAATCATGAAGAAGTTCTACATTTTTAAAGAAAATTGAAAATCAAATGGTAATTCTTGAGATTCAAGGACAAAATGTTGGATAAAGATCAAATTAATGACATGTCAATAATACAATTAAACCTATGTAAACATGAAAATAATTGTAGCCAAGTTCATGGGTGCACTATGTATGCCAATATTAGGAGAACATGATTTATTTATAAAGAAAATGATAGAACATACCTACAACAAGGAAATACATTTGAGGACAGAGAATACCTAGGAAAAGTAGGCTTGCACACGTGAATTAAAGGAAAACTTAGTGACTGTGCCTACCAACATCAATAGATGGATAACTACATAGAACTTAAAGAACAAACCAAAGTATGGTTCAAGAAAATTGGGTACGTGGAAGAAGAATGTTAGTTTCTACCCTTGAAAAATCAAGCACAAAAGGAATTTAAGGAGTACATGGCATTTCAAATTTGATTGATCCGGGTGGAAATTGGTGGCCACCTACCTATTCCACTTGGACCCCCACCATTTTTTCTTTTCAATTTCCTTAATTGTAGCACAACTTACTATTTTTGCTAGTTTTTCAGGGCCTAAACTTCTAGATCCATTTTGAGGGACTAAAAGATGTTTCTAGGGAAAACAATGAGAGAAGAAAAGTGTCATTCTAATTGACCATTTTATTTTCGGCCTCCTCTTCGACATTTTTTAAATGAGGTATTATGATAGCCAAAAGAAGATCGTATCCCAATGTTACAACCCCGGGAAATTGACATTCCAACTTACCCCATCGGGCCCACAAGCTTTTGGTGCTTCATCTCCTAGGGTTAGGTTATGGATGTTTAGGGTTTCTCATTGTTCTCAATGATAAGAAGGCCACCGAGCCTCATTATAACATACTTCATGGGAATGGAAATGCCACATCTGTTCTCAGAGATAAGCTACCAATGTCTGAGCTAGTTTATTTTTATTCTACATGTAAGCATATTTGAGTTCTTTGATATTAATGAAATGAAGTTTTATTTTTGTTGCATCTCATGTTTATGTTTGTATCTATATTCTGTTGTGTTCCAGTATAAGTTTGGATCAGTGGTATCAAAGCGGTCTACTCTTTCTCTATAATTCTTTGCATATCCCCAATGAGATTAAGGTATAAGGAGTTAGGGCTCGACTGGTTGAACATTTGCAAGAACAACCTCATAAAACCTGATGACCTCTCATGGAAGAAGAAAATAAAGACGATGTAGCAAGAGATCCTTTCAAAATATTGCTCGAGGAAGCCCTTGAGCGACAAAGGAACACAATGATGGATAAATTTTCCCATATTCTTCAGCAGCTACCCATAGATGATGCATATTCAACTCGCAACCACTCTGGAGGTACCACTCCCTTTAACGTACAAGTCAACTTTGACATTCCCATATTTGAATGTCAGATAGATGTAGATGCCATAGATAGATGATTAAATCTATTAGAAGGATATTTTCTATTCATGACTTTTCCAATTGGGAAAACAATACTTTTGCACTCCTTAAATTCACCTTCCATGTCAAGGACTAGTGGGAAGCCTGCTGTGAATAGAAGGAAGAAAGGGAATCCTCACTATTTTCAGCTACACCACTTGGAATTATTTTTGAGACGTTGTCAAGGAACAATATTACCCTTTCAAGATCTATGAAGTTAAATATATAAAGTGGACCATGTTGCGAAGGGGAAGGGACGAAGATGTGTCAGAGTTCACAAATATTTTTCATACCCTTTACACGAAGTTGGGTATCAAGGATTCTGAGCAGCATTTGGTACTGAAGTATTGTTGCTGTATACACAAGTACATCCATTATGAGATGGAGTTCCTTGACATCTCCTCATTGGGTATCGCCTATCAATACGTTGTCAAGATCGAGCAAAATTTTAAATAGAAGAAGATAGAATTTGTATATGCGAATTTGAAGCAAGGGAAAGTTTCCCCCAAACCATAGAACAAAGGACGAATCCAAGGAGGGGCGACCCACGACAACCCGCCGAGGCTAGAAGCGAAGAAAAACACCATAAAGATAAAGAATGACATAGGTAAATTGTTTGAGTTCCATAAGAGATCCACTCACAACATAGGTGAATTTCGAGCCAAGTAGTCATTGGTGGTCGAGCTGAAATATTTCAAATGGGATGCATGTTCTGATTCTGAGTCATAACCTGACAAGGGGAACGAAAAAGGGAAGAAGATTATTGATGTGGATCCTAGTGCCACCATTGCCACCACCAAGCTCTAGAAGATTGAACCCAAAGGTCCAAAGGACGGGGGGTGACTCTTCCACTCACAAATGTGGGTGAAGGGTTCTCTTATGGAGTTAATTGTCGATGGCGAAAGCTAAAGGAACCTCATTTCAGAAGAGGTCATGAAGTTGTTAGGCCTACTGACCACACCACACCCATAATCATACACCATCAGGTGGTTTCACTAAGGATGAGATTCCTGTGTCAGCCAACAGTGCCACCTTCCCTACAGCATCAAGCCCTTCATAGATAAGGTATTGTGTGATGTTTCCCCTCTTGAAGTTTGTGATATATTTAGGCCAACCATACTTGTGGGGTTCAATTAGGTTGAGTTCATCACCTTGTGGGAACCCGATCATGTTGGTACAAAAGAAGGATGGGACCTCAAGTCTCTATATTAATTATCGGGTGTTGAATAAGATCATTGTCTGGAATAGGTATCCAATCCCATGAGTTGATGACCTTCTGGATTAACTTAAGGGGGCCAAATATTTCAGCAAGATTGACTTGAATTCTTTTTATCACAAGGTATAAATCGAACCCTCTGATGTGTGGAAGATTTCCTTTAAATCCAAGGAGGGCATTTTCGAATGGTTTGTGATGCCTTTTAAGTTGATGAATGCCCCCAAAACCTTCATGAAGTTGATGGACGACATCTTACAACCATTCACTAACTCATTTGTGGTAGTGTATTTTAATGACATCCTGATCTTCATCCAGAGTTGGGAAGAGCACCTCCACCATACTCGACATGTCCTGCAAACCCTATGACAACAAATTATGTGCCAATCTGGAGAAAAACACTTTTGGTTTGACCCAAGTTCAATATCTAGGGTACATCATTGATGAGAAGGGTGTGCATGTGGACCCAACCAAGATACAATTTATTCGGGATTGATAAGCCCCAACCAATCCAATAGAGCTCTGCAACATTCTGGGTCTTTCCAATTTCTACTGCAGGTTCATGTTGGGGTTCTCTCACATCACTTGACCTTTGAGTCAAGTCACCAAGGGTGGAGTGAAAGCAAAATTCTCTTGGTATGAATCCCAATAGAATGTGTTTGTTGATTTGAAGAATTGTCTTTGCTTTGCAATAGTGCTCACATTACCAGACATGCAAAAATTGTTTTAGATTGAGACAAATGCCTCTGACTATGTTATTGGTGCAATTATTACTCATCAAGGGCACCTAGTGGCATATCACAATGAGACACTTTTAGAAACAGTCTGAAAGTATCCCACCTATGAAAAAGAGATGTATTCCATTGTTCAAGACTGTCGAAAATGGAAGCATTACATTCTTCATAAGGAAATGATCATCCACACATACCACCAACCCCTACAGTTCATACAGACAAAAGGAAAGTTGCAGAGCGATCACCATCAGAAATGGTCCACAACCTAAAAGTTTTCACTTTGAACATTAAGTACAAGAAGGGAAACACCAATAATGTTATATACTAGCTCATATGACTTTCCATCATGGCACTGACCACCTGTTGGACTCTTATGGACATGAGACTTCGATGTAGCCACATCTTTACAAGATCAATCCAAAATTTGGGAACACATACCAGATGATCCTGGAAGGCAAGAATTTTCCTGATTTTCACCTCCAGGGTGCACAGTTATATTCCACCTGAGACACCTCTGTGTTCTTTCAAGCGAGCATGTGAAGATGATATCGGATGCACACTACAGTCAAGTCACTGGACATTTCGGAGTAGAGAAAATACTGGCAGTGTTGCAAAAGTATTTTTATTAGCCGAGCCTTTGACAAGAATTTGGGAAGTACATCAGATCCTGCATTGCTTATGTCATTTCCAAATTGACCATCACAAAGAAAGCATTATATACTCCTTTTCCTACTCTTAGTTGGGCCTTCCTTCTACTAAGCATGGCAACAATTTCCTTTTTGTGGTCATAGACAAATTCTCTAAGATGGTCATTGTGGTGGCCAACAAGAAAAGTATCACAACAAAAGCCACTGTTAAGGTGTTCTTTGAACGAGTGTAGGTACAGTTTTGGATCTCATAGTCCATTATCTTATATTAGGATAGGAGGTTTCTGAGTACATTTTTGCCAAGCCTCTAGTCGATGTTGGATACCAACCTCACTAATTCCACGACATTCCACCCCCAAACTGATGGCCAAATAGAGGTCGCCAATAGGATGATCGTGCACATTCTACGCATGTACAACTAAAATAATCCACACACATTAGATGAAATCCTCCCCTATGTCTAGCACAATTACAACAGAGTTCTCCATATCTCAATTGGTCACAACCCATTTCAGGTGGGGTTAGGATTCCAACCACTATGTACCATTGATGTGGTCATACCATTTGCAGCCATTCAGGTAGATTCGGCTCATGTCCAGGTCGAATCTGATAGGGCTAACAACTTCATTGAGTGCATTCAGGATGTCCATGACGTATTGGATAGAGGCAATGCTAAGTGCAAGGAACATCATGATCAACATCGAGTGCCACACAGGTTCCACGACAACAAAGTTTGGTTACATTTGCTGAAGGAGCATCTTGTTGGGGCCCACCACAAGCTTGAACCACTCCGATATGGGCCTTACTCCATCACTAAGGTTGTGGGATGTAATTATTTTGAGTTTGTAATTTCCCCATTCCTTGGCATACACCAAGTGTTCAATGTGGGCCGACTTCGGCCATACTTTCCACCATTATTGGACACATCAGACATTATATAACAACTCACACCAATAGAGATAAACCCAAACTACATGGAAAAAGCCACAACTGATTAGATCATGGACATGCATATCAAGAAGAATCACTAGCAAAAGATCCAATTGTATCAGGTTGTCAAAGCTGACCAACTCTTGCACAAAGGAAAGTGGCTCCCTAGGGACCAAGTTTAGTAGAAGTTTCCCCATCTCATGGAGGCACTCAACACAATGGGGGAAATTTCTTCCTAAGGGGGAAGGGCTGATACAAGTGGATATTGGTGGAAAACGGCCTATTCCACTTGGACCCCCACTGTTGTTTATTTTCAGTTTCCTTAATTTTAGCACAACTTACTATTTTTGGGAGTTTTTTGGGTCCTAAACTTTTGAAGTTGTTTTGAGGGACTAAAAGACGTTTTTAGGGAAAGTGGAGAGACATTATGAGGTATTATTATAGCCAAGCTAAGATCGTATGCCAAAGTTATGACCCCGAGAAGTTGATGTTCCAACTTACCTTGATGGGGCCCACACACTTTTGGTGCTTCATCTCCTAGGGTTAGGTTTTTGGATGTTTAGGGTTTCTCATTTTTTCTCAATGCTAAAAAGGACACCAAGCCTCATTGTAACATAGTTCAATGGCATGTATCCACCAAATATCTTCTTAGAGATATGCTACTATCACCCGATCTAGTTTATTTCTATTCTATATCTAAGCATATTTCAGTTCTTTGATATTAATGAACTAAAGTTTTATTTCTGTTGCATCTCATTGTTTATGTTTGTATTTGTTTTATGTTTCATTCCTGTATAAGTCTGGATCAATGTTATTAGAGTGTTCTTCTCTTTCTATTTATTTCTTTGCATGTCGCAAACAAGGTCAAGGTATAAGGAGTTAAGGCTTGAACTGGTTGAATGTTTGAAAGACCAGCCTCACAGACCTCGATGACCTCCTGTTGTAGAAGAAAACAAAGATGAGAGAGTAGGATATCATTTAAAAATATTATTGGAGAAATCCATCAAGCAGTAGAGGAATGCAATGATGGATAACTTTTCCTAGATTCTTCAGAAGCTATCGACAGATGACGCAACTTCATGTAGCAGACACTCTAGAGGCGCCACTCCCTTTAAGGTACAAGTCAACATCGACATTCCCATATTTGAAGGTCAGATAGATGCATATGTTGTAGATAGTTGGTTAAATATTTTGGAATGATGTTTTTTGGTTCATGACTTTTCCAATCGTGAAAATATTACTTTTTCACTCCTTAACGCTGCCCCCCATGTCAAGGACTATTAGGAAACCTATTCTAAACAGAAGGACAAGAGGGAATCCTCACTATTTTCAGTCGCACCCACATGAAATTATTTCTGAGATGCCATCAAGGAACAATATTACCCTTTCAAGAACTATGAATATAAATACATAAAGTGGACCACTATTTACAGGGAAGGGACCCAAGCATGCTAGAGTTCACAAATATTTTTCATGCCCTTCGCACGAAGTTGGGTATCAAGGATTCTAAGTGTAATTTGATACACAAGTACTGCAACAGTCTACATAAGTACATCTAGGATGAGATGGAGTTCCTGGACATATCTTCACTTGGCATGGCCTATCAATATGTTGTCAAGGTCAAGCAAAAATTTAAATAAAAGAAGCGAGACTTTGGATCTGTGAATCTAAAGCAGAGGAAAGGCACCCCCAAGCCACAAAATAGAGGATAAATCCAAGGCGGGGGCAAGCCGAGACAACCCATTGAAGCCAATGGAAAATATCAACACCATGGAGGCAGAGAATGACACAGAAAAATGGAGTGAGTTCCATAAGAGTCCCACTCACAACGCAAGTGAGTGTTGAGCCAAGAAGTCACTGGTGGATGAGCTGAAAGCTTTTGAATTAGATGCATGTTTCGACTCTGAATCAGAACCTGATAAGGGAAATGAAAAAATGAAGCAAATTATTGATGTGGAGCCTAGTGTCATCATTGCCACCACCAAGATCCAAAATATTGAGCCCAAAAATCTATAGGAGGGGGAGTGGCTCTTCGATTCACAAATGTGGCTGAATGGTTCTTCGTTGTAGTTCATTGTCGATAGCAGAAGCCAAAATAACCTCATTTCAGTAGAGGTCATGAAGTGGTTGGGTGTAATGATCACACCACACTCGCAACCATACACCATTAGGTGCCTTCACCAAGGACAAGATCTCCGGGTCAGCCAGCAGTGTCACCTTCCCTACAGGATCAAGTCCTTCACAGATGAGGTATTGTTTGATGTTGTTCCTCTTGAAGTTTGTGATGTATTATTAGGCCAACCATTCTTGTGGAAATAACATGTCATGTATGAGTCTAGGCCTCACACGATTATTATTTATTTGGGAAATAAGTTATACATCATACTGAAGGTAGCATTGCCTACTTCCATCTCTTTGATCTCTGTGAAGTAATGCAGTCAGATCATTTCTCAGACTGGGAAATTTGTCTTCCTTATGATTCCCCATGAGCGTAAGAAGAAGGTTGTGGCCACATCCACATTCTCCAGATAGGGCTTTTCCACATGACAACAACAAATGGGCAAGGTCGTGGAGGAGTATAGGAACATGTTCACCTCACCCATAGGGGGACCACTACATTGTTAGGTCAAGTACTCCATTGATCTAACCCCAAACACACCGCTACCCAATAGGTTGATCTATTGACACTATGTTCTATAGAATGATGAGATCAAGAGGCAAATTTAGGAGTTGTTGTAGAAAGGGCACATCAGGTCGATTTCATCACCTTTTGGGAGCCTCATCATGTTGGTACAAAAGAAGGATAGGACCTGGAGACTCTGTATTGACTATCAACCGTTGAATAATATCATTGTCCATAATAGGTATCCAATACCACACATTGATGACCTTCTCAACCAACTAAAGGGGGCCAAATATTTTAGGAATATTGACATGAAATATGGTCATCACTAGGTACATATCAAATCCCGCTGATTTGTGGAAGACTGCCTTCAAATCCAAGGAGGGCCTTTTCAAATGGATGGTCATGCCTTTCATGTTGATGAATGCCCCCTAACCTTCATCAGGATGATGGATGACATATTGCATCCCTTCACCAACGAATTTGTGGTAGTCTATTTGGAAAACATCCTGATCTTCGACCAGAGTTGGGAAGCGATCCTTCACCATATTCGACAGGTCCTCCAAACCCTGCAACAACACAAATTGTGTGCCATCCTAGAGAAAAGTATTTTTGGTATGACCCAGGTTCAGTATCTGGGGTACATCATTGATGAGGAGGGTGTGAATGTGGACCTAGCCAAGATACAAGTTATTTGGGATTGGATTTCCCCAACCACTCTAATAGACCTCTAGAACTTTCTAGGTCTTGCGAATTTCTACTACAGGTTAGTGTTGCGTTTCTCTCATATCACTTGGCCTTTGAGTTAAGTCACCAAGGGTGGAGTGAAAGAAAAATTATTTTGGTATGAATCACAAAGGAAGGCATTTGCCAAGTTGAATCATCGTCTTTGCTATGCACTAGTGCTCACATTACCTAACTTGCAACAACCATTAGAAATTGAGACAGATGTCTCTCACTATGCTATTGGTGCAATTCTTACTTAGCAGGGGCACCTAGTGGCATATCATAGTGAGACACTTTTAGACACAGTCTGAAAGTATCCCACCTATGGTAGGCCCAATGACAATGAAAGAATTACATTCTTGGGAAAGAAACGTTCATCTACACATACCACCAGCTCCTGTAGTTCATACAGGGACAAGGAAAGTTGCATAACGATCACCATTAATGTTATAGCTCCAAATCTAACTCTTGATGTTTGTGATGCTGCATTTATGGCCTAGGGAAACCCCTCCTTCAAGACCTACCCCAAATACTTAAAAAACAATGTTTTACTCCCTATCTGCGACATTTCCCTTAGCTAAACGTGTGTGTATCAGGGTCTGAGTATACCCAACTCGTGTATATGTCTTAAAACACTTAAAAAAAATTAAATCTCCTTAATCTTGGGTAGAGATCATGGGTTTTACCTGTTGATTACCTATTAGTGCCCGTGGTCCAACTTTTCCCAACTAAAAAACTACTTTGGGAGAAGTATAAAAATGCTTCAATGGGAAAGCCTAAAGGAGGAGAGAATAGAGAGAAAAATCACTCTATTGAGATTATCCATGATTAGCTCTAAAAGGAGGGGTTTCCCTAGGCCATAAATGGAGCATCACAAACATCAAGAGTGAGATTTGGAGCTATAAGAATTAGAAATGGTATACATACCTGCAACCATTCCATTTGAAAATTAATTCCAAGAAGAGAAGCACCAATAATTTTGCGTATTTCCTTAGCCGACTGCCAGTCATGGCACTGACCACTGTGCTCGACTCCTATGATCACGAGACTTCGGGGTGGCCACATCTTTATAAAAGTGATCCAAAATTTGGCAAGACATACCAAATTTTCCTCGAAGGAAAGAAAGTTCTCGATTTTCACCTCCAGGGTGCATTGTTATGCCACCTGGGACACCTATTTATTCCTTCAAGTGAGTGTGTCAACAAGATCAAGAACACTCGCCAATAAAAGATCCTATTGTATTGGGTTTTCAAAGTTGGCCAACCCCTGAACCAAGGAAAGTGGCTCGCCAAGGACGAAGTTAAGAAGAAGTTTCCCCATCTAATGGAGGCACTCAACGCAATGGGGACCATTGCTTCCTAAGGGGGGAGGACTAATCCAAGTGGATATTGGTGGCCACCCACCTATTCCACTTGGACTCCGACCGTTGTTTCTTTTTAGTTTCTTTAATTGTAGAAAAGCTTACTAATTTTGGCAAATTTTCAGGAGCTAAACTTTTGGAGTCGTTTTAAGGGAATGAAATATTTTTTTAGGGAAAACACGGACACTAGAAATGTTCCAAATTAGATTAACTATATTTTTTCAGCCTCCTTTTTGATATCCTTGAAACAAAGTATTATGATATCCAAACAAAGGTTTAATGCCAAATTTGCGACCTCGAGAAGTGGATGTTCCAAATTACCCCAACGGGGCCCAAAATCTTTTTGGCATTTAATATCCTAAGGTCAGGTTTTTGGACATTTAGGGTTTCTCATTGTTTCTCAATGATAAAAAGGCCATTAAGCCTCATTATAAGATAGTTCAGAGGCATGTAGCCATCACATCTCCTCTAAGAGACAAGATACCATCACACAAGGTAGTTTATATCTATTGTGTATGTAAGTATCTTTGAGTTATTTGATATTAATGAAACGAAGTTTTATTTCTACTACCTCTCGGTGTTTACGTTTGTATCTGTATTCTGTTGTGTTCCTATATAAGTCTAGATCAGTGGTTTTAGAGTAGTTTGCTCTTTCTCTGTTTTTCTTTGCATGTCCCCAACTATTGAATTTCCATGACCTTGGGTCTAGGTTAGAGTCTTAAACTAAATTATGCTACCAAACCAAGAATCTCAACCATAAACTACTTTACATTGTGGAAATATAAAGCAGTAAATCAATATGCACAATGATACACAAATTTAAACAAAATTGTACAATAATGTACAATCACCAATCTTCATTATATTAATCCAAATCTGATAAATACAATAGTCTATGGTTACAAGATACAATGACAAACTTGGTTGTAGCACTTCTATGTCGTATCTTGTCTTGTTGGTCCATCACACCCGTACTTCTCACTAGTAGAGCCTTAGTCCATTAAGGCCGCTACACATCAAGACTCCAAGAGGGCTACCTCTTATCACTGTTGCAAGTCACTTCTGCTACAATGAACATGGACTCATCAGTTGCTCTCTTAGTTTTCCAATTCCTGAGCTCCAATCTACCATGCTAGCAACAACTTTAGTCCATCAAAGTGCTGCACTTCAGCACCATCCTTCAGCCAACCTTTAGTTGCTCTTTGTCCTTCAAGATAGCTCATTTAGGGCTATTTTGGGTAGCCAACACACTATCGTCTAACTAGATCTATGACACCCAATCTCTTCATTCCACGTTTTGCTCCTAGGATGGAATTTTTACCTCCACAAAATGTCTTCCAAATGGAACCCATAGGTTGCACTACAAACTAATCCAACTAGAAATATTTCTCAACACAAAACCATACTAACCTATGCTTATGGGCTGATGAGCACTGTTGAATGTATGCACTACTGGTTAGGGCTGAAAAACATCCTACTACAACACCATTCTCCACATCCATTCCTTTTCCCTAACTGTGGATTCCCTTTAGATATCTCAAGCCACTACCTGTTGTAATTCTGGGATACGAACAACTATCCAACATGCCTCCACACTTGCCAAAACAAGGATATGGACCTGTGGCTAGTTTTTCTCCTCATAATAGCCTCTCAACCTCCCTATTTAGGGCACTTAGGGCCTATGGCTTTACCAAAGTTAACCTCCAGAATTGCGGCCTATTCAATAGGGGTAAACCCTCCTCAAATCACAACAAAACCACACCATAAATCTGCCCAGTGTTGGGTTGTGTTATATTCTTTCCATGACTAGCCCACGTAGTTAACCTGAGGGTTAGGGGGGGTGCAGCGCCCCATTCATTGCACCAATTGCATAGGGGGTCACAAGGGGGTTTGAGGGGTGCAGGTAACCCCGCTCTATGGGGTCCAGGCGGACTTAACCTTTTGTGCATATTTTTCGCACATGGTTTTAGACGTGATGGTTTTCGGTCCATGGTTTTGGACACAATGGTTTTCAGTCCATGGTATTGGATGCTTCGGCATGTATAAATATGTATTGCAACATTAAAAGGAACATAATAAAAAATCAAGCTAGTAGTCTCGGTTTTGGGATCCAGGGGAAATCTCTGTGTATATCTATTTATGTGTTATGCTCTCACATTGTTTATTTTCTGTGTTTTAGAATTCATATGCAGGTAATTTTTGTATAACATTAAAACCTACATTTGGTATCAGAGTTGTTTTTGGCTTCAAGGGGACACCTTTGTTGCTGAGAGGTTTCACTCGGGCCTGTGGTAGACCCTATTTAGTGGAAGATCTGCGAGATCGATTCTGGTGGTGAAAGAAGATGGAAAGTAGTGGAAAGATAGAGATTGAGAAATTTAATGGTCAAAGTTTTGAGTTGTGGAAACTCAATATGGAGGATCTATTGGTGGATAAAGACTAGTGGATCACAGTAGATCCAAGTACTAAACCAACAGGAGTGTCCAATGAAGAATGGAAGAAGTTGGATTGGAAGGAAAAGAGCACAATATGATTGTGTGTTTCAGATTCAGTATTACTAAATGTATCATGGGAAGCTACGACGAAGGCTTTGTGGGGCAAGTTAGGGAATTTGTACCAATCTAAGTCTCTGGTGAATAAACTGTTCCTGCGGAAAAAGTTGTATAACCCGAAGATGAAAGATGGAGACTCGGTGATAGAGTATCTGAATGCATTTAATACTATGGTAAGTCAGTTATTATCTGTTGAGATTAAAATTTCAGATGAAGATAAGTGCATCAGTTTGTTGTGTTCTCTACCAGATTCATGGGATAGTCTGGTTATTGCAAAAGGTAGCAATACAACTACCTTGCAGTTTGATGAAATAGCCTCATCCTAACTGACGGAGGAGATGAGACAGAAAAATATGGAGAGCCAGAATGGTGATGCCTTGCCTATACGAGGACAGTCCCAGAACAGAAACAAAAATAAGTCATCAAGTGGGAGATCTAAATCTAGAGGGAGATCTAAATCTCCAGGAAAACCTGTAAAGGTGGTGTTCTGGAAATGCAGAAAGGAAGGGCACTACAAAAGGGACTTTAAATCTAAAGTTCCTGATAAAGGAAAGGGATATCATGATGCTCCTTCTGCAGAGGTGAAAACCACCTTAGATGAAGGTGGGGATGTGTACTTGGCTTCTTCAAGTACACATGTAGATCATGAGGCATGGTTGATTGACTCAGGTGCATCCTTTCACTTCACTCCCCATAGAGAGTGGTTCCGTGAGTATGAGAAATACGATGGTGGTGATGTCTTCTTAGGGGATGATAGGAAGGCTAGAATCATTGGTTGCATAAAAGTAAAGTTGAAGTTGCAAGGTGGAAGGGTTAGAACACTTCTGGGTGTTTTGCATATTCCTGCATTGGCTAGAAATCTGATTTTTGTATGCAAGCTGGATGATGTAAGTGTAAAAATAGTGTTCGAGAAGGATACCTGTAAAATGGTTCAGGGAGCACTAGTATTGATGTGGGGTGTTCAGATTGGAACTTTGTACAAGCTGCAAGGTAGCACTTTTGTTGATGGGTGCAACAACTCTGTGCTTCCTGAAAGTGGAGCAAAAAATCTAGTGGTCCCTAGAGAGAAGACCATGTTGTAGAATAAAAGGCTTGGACATATTGGAGAGAAGGGCCTTCAAATACTTCATGGTAAAGGTATGGTAGAAGGTATGAGTAATAACTCTCTGGATTTTGATTTCTATGAAAATTATGTATATGGGAAGCAGAATTGGGTGAGTTTCCCCTCTGGTGGTAAGAGGGAGAAACAAATTTTAGAGCTTGTGCACAGTGATGTGTTTGGACTTGTGAAGGTTCCATCACTAGATAAGTCTGTGTACTATGTATCATTTATAGATGACTTCTCAAAGAATACATGGATATATTTCCTTAAGAAGAAATCTTAAGTCTTTGACAGGTTTAAATAATTTAAGGCTCTGGTGGAAAATCAGACAGAGAAGAAGATAAAGGTACTGAGGACAGATAATGGTGGAGAATTATGCAGCAAGGAATTTGAAGAATTTTGTAAGAAGTGTCGTATAGCACGACAGAAGACTACTCCATATACACCTCAGCAAAATGGAGTTGTAGAAAGAATGAACAAGACATTGATGGAAAGGGCAAGAAGCATGCTTAGTGGTGCTGGCTTAGGACAAGAATTCTGGGTAGAGGTGGTGGAGACAACATGTTACCTAGTCAACAGATCACCTTCATCAACGTTGGAGGATAAAACTCCACAAGAGGTATGGACTGGTAAGAAACCTTGTCTTTCACATCTGAGGGTATTTGGATGTGATGCATATATACATGTTCCAAAGGAGAAACGAACCAAGTTGGATAGTAAATCTGAAAAGTGCATCTTTATTGGGTATAAGGATGGTTTAAAGGGTTGTAAGGTTTGGAACCCAGTAACAAGGAAGGTTGTGTACAACCGAGATGTGGTGTTCAGAGAGGTAAAAGATGTTATTAAACATGAATTCCAACCAAAGGAACCTGAGAAGATAGAGTTTGAGCTTAAGGAGGAAGAATCAGACTCTACAACAGAGGAGGAATCAGAAGATGAAGAGCCATAAACTCCGGGTGTGGGAAGATCAGTTGGAGAAAGAAGGTAGCCAAAAAAGTATAGTCCATCTAATTTCTATTCAAATTTTGTTTTATCTATTACTGATGATGATCCCAGAACTGTGAAGGAAGCAGTATATTCAGAGGATGACAAACTTTGGAAAGAGGCCATGGTTGATGAAATGACATATTTGCACAAAAATGAGGCTTGGGATCTAGTCGAGTTGTCGGCTAGAAGGAAACCCATTGGCAGCAAATAGGTGTTCAAGAAGAAGACAAATGTAGAAGGAAAGGTGGAGAAATACAAAGCTCGGTTGGTAGAAAAAGGTTATTCCCAGGTGCCGGGAATTGATTTTGGTGATATTTTTTCTATTGTTGCCAAGGTAACTTCTATTAGATTACTTTTATTTGTTGTTACTGCTTTTGATTTTGAGGTAGAACAAATGGATGTGAAGACAACATTTCTTCATAGGGATCTGGAAGAGGAAATCTATATGAAGCAACCTGAAGGCTTTGCGGTGAAGGGTAAGAAAGAACTGGTATGCAAGTTAAAGAAGTCTCTGTATGGGTTAAAATAGTGACCAAGGATGTGGTATCAAAAATTTGATACATTTATATGGGGACTTGGTTTCACCAGAAGTAAAGTAGTTCATTGTGTGTTTTTTAAATTAATTGGTGACTGTGTTATTTATCTGGTCTTGTATGTGGATGATATGTTGCTGGTTGGAAATGACAAAGAAATTATCTAGGATTTGAAGACCCAATTGTCCTCCAAATTTGACATGAAAGATCTTGGTGCTGCAAACTATATTTTGGGAATGAAAATTAGAAGAGATTGGGAAAAGAGGAAGCTTTGGTTAAACCAGAGGAAGTATGTCGAGACAATACTCTAGAGGTTTAATATGCAGGATAGTAAATCGGTGAAGGTTCCTATTCCTGTAGGTGTGAAGTTATCTACTGAATAGTGTCCCGAGACACAAGAAGAGGAAGAGGACATGTTCCGTGTTCCATATGCAAGTGTAGTTGGTAGCCTAATGTATGCGATGGTTTGTATTGGGCTAGACATTGCACATGCAGTGGGAGTATTGAGTAGGTTTATGTCAAAACTAGGGAAGGATCATTGGACAACAGTGAAGCGAGTTTTCAGTTATTTGCATGGCAATAGTGATTATGGTTTGTGCTACCAAGGAAGACCGAGATTGGACAGAGTGTTGGGTATTCGTGGCTTCATTGATGCAGACTAGGCTGGAGATCTAGATCAAAGAAGATCTACATGTGGGTATGTGTTTAACCTATTTGGAGGTGCAGTCAGTTGTATGAGTAAGAAACGATCTGTAGTGGCACTATCAACTACAGAGGCAGAATACATGGCAACCACTCATGTAAGCAAGGAAACAGTTTGGTTGCAAAGATTGTGTTCAAGTATGGGGTTAGTACAGAGAGCTATAAGGATAGAATATGAGAGTCAAAGTGAAATTTTCTTGGCAAAGAACCTTGCATATCATTCAAAAACAAAGCACATTGATGTTCAGTATCACTTTGTGAGGGATATGATAGAAGACAAAAAGGTATTGCTGGTAAAGGTGGACACTTTGAAGAATAATATAGATGCATTGACAAAATCTGTGAGCTTTGAGAAGTTATCTTGGTGTAGAGAAATAATGGGCATTGTAGGGCTAGATAAATCACTAAGCTCTCTTGTGGACCCCTATGGAAAGAAAACAACAAGTGGGAGAATGTTGGGTTGTGTTATATTCTTTTCACAACTAGCCCACATAGTTAACCGGGGGGTTAGAGGGGGGGCAAAGGCCTCCCTTCGTTGCAACGATTGCATAGCGGGGGGGTCACAGGGGGTTTGACGGGTGCAGGTAACCCCCCTCTATGGAGTTTGGATGGACCTACCTATGGTTTTGTGCATATTTTTCACACATGGTTTTGGACGCGATGGTTTTCGGTCGATGGTTTTGGATGCAATGGGTTTCGGTCCATGGTATTGGATGCTTCAGCATGTATAAATATGTATTGCAACATTGAAAGGAACATAATAAAAAATCAAGCTGGTAGTCCCGGTTTTGGGATCCAAGGGAAATCTTTTTGTATATTGTTTTATGTGTTATTCTCTCGCATTGTTTATTTTCTATGTTTTAGAATATGTATGCAGGTAATTTCTATACATGGTTAAAACCTACACCCAATCCTGTGACTGCTTCTCTGGCTAGAAATTTGGACCTGTGGGAGAGAGTAAACCCATACAAACACACCTTGCACTTTTCTTTGTTCCTCCTCTAATCTGCGGCTGCCTTAGAGATAGTTTTCTATGGGAAGATGCACATTTGGATGTCTAAAATGACTCCATATAACCTTTTATATATACCATAAAGAAGGGATCTCAAAACGTCATGTTTGAAGCAACACGTCCATTGGATTCTTCAAGTCGGCCTACTTAACACCCAATAATAATTATGTCAACTTCAAAAATTCATATCTCTTTAATGAAAACTTAGATTTGGATGATTTTCGATGCATTGGAATCATCCTTCCGACAACTATCATCCTCATCCATCACATGCCGCGAATCCATCATGGTTTTCCCCAAATCATGATGTGTGTCAAAACCCAATACTTGGGTTCTAAGCCCACAAGTTTCCCTTATGGCGCTGTCCTCCAAACCCTGAACCCTAGGGCTTGGAGTACCTCCTAAGATAAAAAAATCAACCATCACACGAGCTAGTTTATTTATATTTTGTATGTAAGTATATTTCAGTTCTTTGATATTAATGAAATGATGTTTTATTTATGCTGCATCTCAGTGTTTATGTTTGTATCTGTATTCTATTGTGTTCTTTTATTAGACTAGATTAGTGGTTTCAAAGCAGTCTTCTCTTTCTCTATTTTTCTTTGCATGTCCCCAACGAGGTTAGGGTATAAGAAGTCAGGGCTCAAACTACTTGAACCTTTGCAAGACTAGCCTCACTAACTCCGATGGCCTCCCATGGTGGAAGAAAAGAAAGAGGAAGGAGTAGGAGACCCTTTCAAAATGTTGCTCGAGGAAGCCCTTGAGCGACAAAGGAACACGATGATTGATAAATTTTCCTAGATCCTTTGATGACTACCCAGAGGCGATGCATCTTTGTTACAGATCCAATTGGGCACATCACTCCCATCATCCAGATTAGTGTTTTAGGGCTCATCAAACCCTAATTTGAGTTGCTACATGCCCTAAACAATTCACCCTTTTGAATGCCTCCTTCCCAGACAGTTTCATGACTTGAAGACATCCTGAAATGACCTCTAAAGGGACCAGCGCAGGTAGGCCCATGAAAGGGTGCACTACAGAGCAGTTGAGTCCATGCCAGCGTGTTTTGTAGAGCACTTAGACCCTCTTTCACCTACGTTGGGTGAAATTGAGTGAAATTCACATAGGCTTTCAAGAATATTCTTATCTCTTCGAGTCATCTAGAAGTTTCCCTCACTTATCAACTCCCATGAGCTTGAAAATGGATGAGGAATGAGTTAAGTTGCATCCTATCCTCTCATCCCTTCCTCCATGGAACTAATTCTAAGTATGGAAGGCCATTCAATACCCCCATTTATGACATAACCTCCTTCGTCTTCCTATAAATTGAACACTCATCTAAGTGATCAAGGGATGGACTATGTTGAATTGTAAGGAGATAATGTTGCTATGAGAATTGACTTTGAGACAAGTATTGTTATGGTACAAGTTTGTCATGCTTTTGATGTGATGTGGATGGGATCCAAGCTGGAGGAGTGACTTCGAGTCAGACTTGATGGTTGTAATTCATTCTTCTATTCAATAAAGTATTTGAACCTTTTTCCCATATGCTTATCTTGTTATATGATGCTTATATGTGTGAATGTATCTGATTCCATTTACTTGTATTCAATATATCTTTTACTTTGATCGGTTCTTTGTCTTCTGTTGATGTTTACAGGTACTTCTCAAGTGTGTTAAGTACGGGAAGGAGTGACAGGATTGATACAAAGGAGACAAGAGGAAAGTGGAACTACAATTACGTCTTCTCATCTTCTTTGTCTTATCTATTGCTTATAGGGAAAGGTTAAAGTGCTTTAAACTGTTGTTCTAGATATGGCTACTTAGGGAATTAGTATTTATCCATAGATAACAAATTCTCCAAAACAATCTTCATCCAACAACCCCTCTGGAGGCACCACTCCCTTTAAGGTACAAGTCAACTTTGACATTCCCATATTTGAAGGCTAGATAGGTGCAGTTTTCATAGATAGATAGTTAAATATGTTGGAAGGATATTTTTTGGTTCATGAATTTTCCAATCAGGGAAATATTACTTTTGCACTCGTCAAAGCTGGCCCCCATGTCAAGGACTGGTGGGAAACCTACTATGAATAGAAGGACGAGAGGGAATCCACATTGTTTTTAGCTGCAACCACTTGGAATTCTTTCCAATATTCCATTGAGAAACAATATTACCTATCTAGGAACTATGAAGATAAATACATAAAGTGGACCATGTTGTAGTAGGGAAGGGACCAAGATGTTCCAAAGTTCACAAATATTTTTCATACCCTTCACAAGAAGTTGGGTATCAAGGATTTTGAGTGACATTTGGTACTAAAGTACCACAACTATCCACAAAATGTACATCCAGGATGAGATGGAGTTCATGGACATATCCTCTCTTAGTGCCACCTATCGATACGTTTTCAAGATCAAGCAGAAATTTAAATTGAAGATGTGAGGCTTTGGATGTGCGAATCTAAAGCAAGGGAAAGGAACCCCTAATCCATAGAAGAAAGGATAAAGTCAAGGTAGGGCAAACCAAGAAAACCTTGTTACCGAGAATAGTGTCCACTCGGACCTGCTATTCCCACTAAGACTGGTAGCTATCTTAGAAACAAACAAGTAAAGTCTACTTTTGCTTTCCTTTATGAAAATAGATAAGAGTGGAACAAAGAACACCAACCTTAGTCTTGTGCTTGGTTCCTTATTTGATTCCTCTCCTTCTTGATAGAGCTTTGCCACTTCTTCTTCGTCTGCCCAGCTTCAAAGAGCACCTGTGGAATCAAGGCAATATACTACTATCGAAGAACGGAGATATATATTCATAAATAACATAGGACCAGATAGGTGTTAACCATACAAATGCATATACAATCAAACATACAAGAATATGGAGGAAAACTTGAATAGCTTTATTAATATCAAGAAACGCAGGAGGATTACAACCATATGTTCTGACCCAGTATCATCCTCTAGCAAGAAAGCCCTTCTTCACCTCAAGTAAAGCTTAGATCACCCAACACTATGAAGTTTCACCAGAAAACCAACAACACTTCTCTACAAGATATAAAATTCGAGCCTCTAGATCTCTGTGATGAGGGATCCATATATAGATGATAGTAGGGAGGCGAGTCATCTTTTGGGGTTTTGATTAGTTTCCTCTCTCTGATAGTTCTTGATTCCACTTGGAGACTGATGATCTCTTACTCATCCCTGGTCGAAAACAGAGAGGCAAGTGTCAGAGGGGAAGCTTCTGGAAGATTCCATGATCTTCCACCTCGCAAATTGTCCCTGCCATTTGTCCATTCTCACCCATCACAGCCTACAGAGGGGCCATTCAGTATGCATTGCACCCTGTACATTGGGAAGGTGATATGCATCGCACCCTCTACACTAGGTATCCAATATGGTCCAGTTTTGACCATTTCGGAGCAGTTTTTAGTGGAGATCTTCTGGGAGATGATGTAATCAGCTGACCTTGTTACTTTAGGTAGTGAAGAAACACTTTTAGGGACTTAGGATCCCTCAGTTTATGGACATTTATGATTGGGGTTGTAGTGCCCAAAAATTTCTATAACAGTTGCCCCCTAAAGCATGAGGTCGTTAATCTTTTGATGTCGAGTGAAATGCTTTACCATGAGGATCCGAAGTCTTTTCGAGCTAGGAGGTGACCTGTAATAAGATACAATACAATACATTATCTTCATAATAATTTTCATGATCTAGCTGAGGCAGGCATTCCCATGCTCAACTTTATAAATTCATTTTCATGTACATAGGCCAGACAATCGTCTATGTGGTTGACTGATTATTTGGACTCATCATCCTTTGATTTGGATGATCATCTATTCGGCAATGATGTAAATTTGATGTCTTTATATTCCTGAATATATTGCAGCCTGGATGGATGAAACTAGATCCGTGATCTTCAACTCATTCAATCTTCACTCAAAGTACAAGTCGATCCATGTGAAAAATGTTCTGGAGTCGAACATGGAAAGACATTGCTTGATTACTAGCTAATGATGTAAGTTGTTAATAGGCACAAGAGGAATCACCAATAATGACAATGACCCTCAAGGTACTACAGTACAATTCGCGTGGTGTGAAAAAGGACTTAGCATGGAACACCACGTAAAATCTCTTAGTCGAAGGCCATTAATGTAAACTTGTCGCCGAAAGTGAGAAACTTGCCATTGAGGCATGCAAGCTTCAATGTACTGAAAGGGTTGTTCCTAGGTGGACTTCTTGGATAATAAGCTGATGTCGACAAGAAGTGATCTATCGTAGGAGGGCCTTAATGAATCCCACATCTATGACATGGAATGAAGTAAATGATTTTGGAGGTGAAAACGATATGATGATACAGTGTTCAGGGTGGCGGTAATGAAAGAATGGAGCGTGAATGTATTGAAGCGGGTGAGACACAGGTGAATTCTCTGAATGACTTCTCTTGAACATATTTGCAACACTAAAGATGGATTGGTAGCATTAACCCCAAAGATGGATGGTGTGACAGACCAATGGTGATATGACCAGTGAACGGAACAACCCAACCCAGCTCGGATGCAGAGAGAAAGTGTCATGTTCAAGAGCGCCTTGCTACCAATAAAGTGTTTTCAAGTTTTCTTCCCAATTTTCCCCAGTCATTGTTGACCAGTACCTCTTTATTTTTGTCAAGCTTGAGGAGGATAACATATGCTTGTTCTATAATCCGCCCTTCGGGCGAACCTGTCACTATATTTTAACGAGCCTAGCGACAGTGAAACTCGTTCTCGTCCATTCAGACGAGTTTGTCGCTATTTGGTTTTAACGAGTTTAACGACAAAGATAACTTGGTCCTTTTCAATTTTAGAGAGTCTGAAAGGGATAGAAAGGAAACTCCAAATATTCTTTTTCATGATATAATCCCTTAAGTTCGAAAAAGCGTAAAATAATACGAAAGGGATGAATTTTCCATATTTTTAACGAGCCGAACATGACAAGCGCTCGATCTTTTTGTGTAATAATCTCTCAAGTCCAAAAAGATTAAAATCTAGAGGAGGGATAGCACTTCTGATGACTTTAACGAGCCGGAGAGGCTAATCGCTCGGCAATCTTTTCATATTTTACGATTCAGTTGAAAAGAGCTTAAAGAAAACTCGTTTTTCGAGGAACGAGTGATGATTTTGGGTAGTAGCTGGTTCCAGGTAAGGTTTGGAATTTTCCAATCATGGCAGTTTCATAAGGATGGCTAATAGAATCACTCTTCGTAGATGTTCCTCGAAAGGGTAAACAATCAAATGGAGGTGAATGATCGGCTAAAAACAGAGTGGAGGTGATGATGAGAACATGACCAAGGCTCAACAGCTGACGATAAGGCATTCACAATGGTTATTTACTGGTAAATTTTTTAATGAGCTTAAACTTCGGGGGAAACATTTGCTCATTGCTTATGTTTATTTTTTAACGAGCTTGAATTTCACGTTAAAACTGCTCGTGATAATGTTCATTGATTTCTTGATTCACCATTAGCATTTTGTTCTTTCAAAGATTGTACTACCTATTCATTTGCTTCATCAAACCGATTAGAAATGAAAACATATGCTTGATAAATGAGTTAAGAACACTAATATCTTACTTGAATTACATGAATGGTAATTTAAAAGTGACTTTTACCCCTCATTTTACCATTTCATTTGAACTTGGTTTGTTGGAGCTCTGGAGGTGCTTTTCCCCCTGATTTTCACTAGCTGATTCTGGGAGATTCTGTGGACGATTCTTGACGCCGTCTAGACCAGGTAGGAGCTAAAGTTGTACTCTTCAATTGCATTCTTTTCTTTTTGAATTCTAAGCCTATCTCCTTGCTTTGCTGAGCCTCTAGGGTTTGAAAAACTTGCCCTGGCTCCATCGCACCCTTCCTTAATCGAAAGGTGCAATGCATACTGGCCTTCTCATTGGCTAGTCAGTATGCATCGCTCCCAATACACTTGCTGGGGTGCGATGGGCACAAGGAGGAAACTTTTTGCACAACTTTCTCATAGATTTTTGCCTATTTTTTGCAAGACCCTGACTCTTCTCTTGTTTGTTTTTCAGAGATTCATTGGAGCAAAATGGTTGTTACATGGTGAGAACGCAAGCATGAAGAAGAGGACACGGTTGCTTTACATGGCGGGCACTGTAGCTGCATTGCGGAATTGTGGCTTGTTGAAGTTTTTCGTATCTCTAGCATGAGGCAACAAATCAACTTGTTGCAATATTTCCTCAATGCCTAGGATCCTATCAACCCAGTGTTCCAGATTAGGGGCAAATCGATCCCCATGACTGTAGTGGACATCTATTTTTTGACCGGTTTATCGAGGCATGGTGCCCCTCCCTCATTATCGGGCTCCGCCTGTGGGGGTGAGTCCGTGAGGGAGTATATTCGTCGACACTACAGAGAGGGATCTCAGTCGAGTACGGACGGCAAGATCAATATCTGAGATGTCATTGACCGGCCCTTGAGGACCATTCTGTTCACTTTTGCTAGACTGGCTGGTAGTTCTGCTGTTCACATAGCTAATAGGTCTTACATGCAGTATGATTTGGAATGCCTTGAACTCAAGGAGTTCAACTGGTGTGATGCAGTACTCTCTGTGATGAAAGAACAACTGACTAAGGTGAAAAGTGGAAGATCCAAGAACTTCGGCTATGGTTCTATTTTGAACACTTTCGCTTTGGAGAGGATCCCACTGATGCAGCTGTAGTACATCTCACTTGGCCTACCTCCACCGGCTGAACTACGGATGCAAAGATGGTTTGACCTCATGTCTTGACATTCTAGCCAGTCTCGGATTTCCTTTTCTGATAATTTCTTCAAGTGGTTCGATCGTCAGGAGAGGTTTACACCAAGTTTCCATATGCTGGCATGGATTTCTGGGGTGACCCGGATTTGGTGCTATCAGCTGGAGAGTAGTGGGTGCTATGGGTAAATCTTCTAACCATATCTTTGTTTATTGTTATTATAATGTTATTATGCTTTCTTGACCAAGACTAATCAAAACTCATGTGCTCATGCAGATATTGGACCAGTTCGACCGGCAGTACGCCGCAGAGACCCAGTGGCCGCTCCAGCAGGAGAGGCTGTGGGGAGGGCCATCCTTCGCGACCTTGACTTGGTCAAGACTCTTTTAGCACTAAAGGATCAGGTCGAGGGTCTCTCCCTTGGTATCTCGGATGTGAGGACCAACGAGCTACCTCTGTGGTTTTAGCGACATACTACTGGTGTGCCGAGTCGATGGACTAGGCTTTTATGCATGATTGCACAGGCGGTGACTTGTTATCACCAGCATCATTAGACTAGGGTGCCCCCTAGCATTTCGAGTTTTGGGTCATTTGACCAATTTTGTCTTGGTTACAGAACATTATGTATAAACTATAAATAGTTATGTATATATTTTTGATTTTCGGAGCTTTATTTTGGTTAAGTTACAGGATCCTGTTGCATATATTGATGTGATGCTTCTTTTTATAAATGTCGCAAATGTCTATCTAACACATAATTTTCCAATGAGTCTATCAATGTGTTTAATCTTTTGGAAATATGTTGATATTGAACGAAATCGAACTGTCTTTCCAAAATCCTGACTCTTAGGAACATGCGATAGATGGCTAGATTCCGTACAGAATAGATGCTGGTGAGTTGTAGAATGACGAGGTGTGAGTCTAGCCTGACGACAAGTCGGCATATGCCATGTGTGATGGAATTAGAGAGGAGTTCTACCAACGCACTATATTCAGCAATATTTTTCGTCGATTGACCAATACATACCCCTTTGAAACTTACTAACTCGTCGCTGGGATCGAAAATGGCCCATGTCGCAAAAGACAGGTTCCGCGAACTACAACTCGCTCCGTCAGCATATCCAACGAATGATTACAATAGGTTCAAAATCTGCAACGAATGAAAAAAAGTGGATTTCCTAACCAAAATAATTGCTCTTGGAGAAAACAAAAATGTAACAAAAGCATAAGGATTACTACACGGAATGAAGCATAGTAACGCTTGAGGTACAACCCATTGCGAGGTTGCGCCAGTGGAATCTCATCATAGTCCATCAACTCATAGGCTCCTTTTGCTAATACACGCTTAACAATATAGGGACCCATCCATAACGATTTGAATTTCCCTCCTCCCAACTTATCGGATTCCTGGTCGTAAAGTGAGACCAGGTCACCTTCTAAGAAGATGTGAGGTTTAACATTTTTGTGGAACTGTGCTTTGACTCGTTTCTTATGAGCCTCGTTAGCCGAATCTGCATCGTCATGGGTTTCATCCAATTGGATTAGTTCCAAGAAACGAGCCTCTTCTTCTGAGGTTCCAGGGAGAAGGTTGACTACGAGTTTGAGGGACGGGATTTCACATTGAACAGGTAAGATTACTTCCAGACCATACACAAGTTGAAAAGGTGTAAACCCGGTTGCATTTCTTACCGATGTCTGGTATGCCCACAAGGTTGAGTACAGGATCAGGTGCCAATTCCGTTTATGGACTCTAATCATTCTTTGCAGCATGTGCTTCAAGACTTTGTTTATTGCCTCAACTTTTCCGTTAGCTTGCAGATAGTATGGAGTAGAGCTGTTGTGGGACAGTCCTAATTTGGAAGCCAACTCAACCATCACGTGATTGCAAAAATGTGATCCATGATCTGTGACTATGGCCTGTGGAATGCTGAATCTGGAGACTACTTGATTAAAAAAGAATAGGGCAGCCGTTTCACCGTTGTTTTTTAATGTAGGCAATTCCTCGGCCCAATTGGTAAAATAGTCTACCGCGACTATGATATACCCATGCCCCCCAGCCGAGGTGGGGTTACATGTCATGAAATCTATGCCCCATTTGGCAAATGGCCCAACATCAACTATTGGTTGCAGTGGCGTGGGTGGTCGTCTGGTTTTGCTATCAAAAATTTGGCAAGCATGGCAACTTCTAACTGCGGTTATGCAATCTTTGAACATTGTTGGCCAGAAGTATCCTGCTCGCAATTTTTTTTTGCGTCGTAGCATAACCAGATTGATGCCCCCCACATGCAGTTGAATGAAAATCATTCAGGACTTTTTCGGCCTTCTCGTGGGTGAGGCACCTCCGAAGAACTGTATTGATACCATGACGGTAAAGGGTATTGTTACATAAAAATATCGTCACCATGACTATTTGCAGTCAGTATGGGTCTATCATCACTTATACTGTCCTCCTAAGAAGGTCTCAGACCTCAGCTCTTCATGTCAAGATTTGAAAATGAGAGAAAAACATTAAAAATCAATAAAACTCTGGTTCCACACTTTCTCTCTCTTACCTGCGGTCCCGCACCCTTTGTTCATGTTACCTGTAGATTTGCCCGCTCTGTCTGTAAAGGGGTGGGTGCAGACCCCTGTGAAAGTCAAAAAGGTGCAAGTTTATTATAAAAAACTCACTTTGGGTTAATTCTAGATGATTCTAGAAGGAATTTTGACGTGGATTGTTCGCTCTAAGATGGTTCATGCATCCCAAAAGAGAAGGAGCTAATCCTTTGATGAGAGGAGCTATCCCTTTGAAGGAGGACCTAGTAACTTCCCTCCATTGCAATATAAATTAAGGCATTGGGCTGGTTTCTAGAGAGGTTAGAAGCTGAACATTTTTAAGGGTAAATGCTGATGGAATTAAGACTTCCTAGTTAAGCTTGAGAGGAGAGATCACATACCTTTTGGCTTCATTGGGAAGTGAGTGAAACTTGTCAAAGTAGAGGAGACTTCTTGCTAGACCCTGGGAGGAGCTTGCACAACATCAAGGCATAGGTTGTAAAGTTCTTGTTTGATTTGAATTAATACAATCAGATTCATTTTTCTCAACAAATTGTCTTATGTGGTTTGTTTCATAAATTCCTTGATCATTATGATGGATATGCTTTATGACATTGGATTTTCAGGTGCTATTTAATTTGTTTGCTTGTTTGTGTTTGCAGACTTTCTACAAGGGAACTCATTTGGATCAAAGGAGCGAGGCTTCCACAAACTTGCTTTTTTCCTTTGTCTTTAATTGCATATTTAGAGAAAGATAGTTTTTGATTGGCTTGCTTGTCATTAGATATCTTTAGATACTAGGAAGGTCGAGCTTGTCCGCAAAATCGACTCATTTCGTGTGACAAAATGGCGACCATACTGGGGACTTGATTTTTTCCTTTCTTTTACTTTGACCCGAGAAATTGTGTTTTCGTTTCTGTTTTTGGCTTGTTGTGTGTGGAATTGGGTAGATTTAGTAGATCTTGCATTATTTTTTGTTTTTCATACTTTTGGGAGAGGACCGCACTCTTGGCTTGCGACACAGTGCGGACCTATCCGCACTTTTGCTTTTCACATAGAGCGGTACCGCACCTGTGTGAACTGTGGGCCTGCGAACCCTGTCAAAATTTTGAAAAACTTAAGATTTTCTCTTTTAATCAGCTTAGGATTTGTTTATGTGTTTTTAGCCTCTGCCCAGATCTGCACGTGACTTGTCAGGAAATTTTCTGAGGTTAATTCCATTGGCATTCATGTTTTAAGCTTTTATCAATTGGGTGTTTTGAGTCTCTTTTTTTAGAAATTCTTAATTTGATTTCCTTTGGTCATTACTTGGAGGTTTGTCTTAGTCTTTTCACAATTTTGCATCTTTTTGCTTTTTTTTTTGCAAAAAAAATTCCTCCTCATTCGCCCGGGGGGGTGGCTAAATTGTGTATGAGTGTTAATCGCCTTTGAGTGTTTTTTTTTTTATCTTTGGAACTCTCACCCAATTTTCTTAACTTGCACTTGATTGGTTCTTAGATTACATTAGAATCATCTTGTGTTTGAGAATTCTCTTGCATATATCACATTTGCATAATTAGAATTCTCATTTTCAGAATATGAATGAAAAATGTGCATAGATTACATTTACATACATTTCAAGTGAATTGTGCATAGATTACAATTGCATAGTTTACATTTTGAAAAAACAATCATAGATTTAGATAATTTTTCTTTGATTTGAATTTACATATTTTTATGCTTGTTTTTAACACACAAAAATAAAATTAAAAACTATTTTGGAATTGATTTGCATTAATTTTTCTTGATGAAATTAGTACATTAGAGAATTTGTTATAGTTTCTCTTAGTGATCAATTTTTTGCATTGTTGGAAGTGAATGGAAACTCTCTCCTTACTTTAGTTAGGATTCATCAAATTGAAAAGATTACATTACCATATTCCATTGCATTAAGTTTTGGGTCGGGTCATAACACCATTGGTTTCATATCCATTTACCCTTTTGAGTAATAACAGCCTAAATAACACAACGCTTAATTAAAATTTATCTACTAATTTTTGCATTTTTAGGACTCTTTCCACCAATCTAGTTTAGGATTGTGTCTTGGAATAGGTTTTAGTTAACTCTCCAAGGCAGTAAGACAAACAAGTAGTTGATCTTGCGGTAGGAGAAAAATCCAACTGTTGCATCTATGCTCTGGGAAAGCTCCTGTTAAAGGAGAGGCACGAGATAATATTTGTACCAGTGAAGTAATCAATCCTTCCTCATTGGGAATGATAGTAGATATACACGTATTAAAAATGGTAAACCTCAGATTAACCATTGTCAAGGAGCCTGGGGTCACTTGTTGGTAAACCTTGGATTATGTCAAGGAGCCTTCAAGGGGATTGAGCTTTGTTACTTTGCCCTTGCGTGTGTATCGAATCGTAGACTATTCCCCCATGTATATTTGTTTCTGTTGATAACCTTAGTGGCCATAATCCATAGGATTATTTCCTAAGGTGACGGTGGACGGAAGATCCCACTGTACCTGGAGCAGACGTCGACTAGACTCACTTGGATTTTCTGGGGGGTTCTCTTCACTCGAGACGGTTTAGTGGAGAAACTTGTGCCAGTCTATTCATTAAGCAGGTTGTCGGGGTAATTGTTCCAACCGCCATTTCTGTACTGAATTCTGCGACGTTGGATTTCATCACCAACTAGTGTTTTCGGTACGGAAAGTTACTGTTTGTGTGTGGTTTTGACTCCTAGATTTGATAGCGCGTGTTAATTTGTTTGTTTTTACTTTTAGAGACCATAGGTGTGAATTGTGAATTTTAATTGTTAGGTGTGAATTGTGAATTGTTATTTTTAGTTTTAAATTGTTAATAAAATTCACTGAAGTTGGATATAATGGCAAATGTTCCGGAATTTATCAACCTAGGACCCCTCTTAATGAGCATCCTAGTACTTTTCCTTTCTTTGGAAATGTTCGTCCTCCTTATATGGCTACTTTGTCATTACCTGGATTTACAATAGGTTTACCGATATGGTTATTTTCAACTTCGTTGGCCCCAAATACTCCAATTGTTCCACCTCAACCGAATGTTTCACCTCAACAGAGTTCACCATCTCAACATCACCAACCTTCTGTTGACCCTTTACCTTCTTCGCCTAATTTTTCTTCCTCCATTTCTTCCTCTTCGCTTGGTAAAATCCTTGATGCTAGTAACCAAGTGGCTAAGAAGAAGAAGA